>CM059425.1:228864713-229059713 GCA_030390025.1 Squalus acanthias | reverse complement strand
TATTGAGGTTCTAGTCATTGTTTAAGTTTGACTGAGTTGGTTCCCTTACCTCTGAATTGCAAGCTTGCTGACTGTGAGATTTGCTAAATATCTCTTGCTGTTATTTGGAAAGAATCATTGGCACCAAACATCAACAATCCCCAGGCCAACCTGGTGGGAAGAGGAGCCGGGGCTAGAAGAGGCTCAAAAAGCTAAGTGGTTTTATTTTATTTTAGTTTCCTAGTCTAGGAGAAGCAGGAGTGTTCCTCTGGGCCCCACAAGGAAAGCTTAGGCCTCCCCTGGCATTAATGCCCTCTGAAACCCCTCCTAACCACTTACCTGAGTGCCGGTCTGCTGCCAGCTGCCGCTTCCCACCAGGCCTCGCACTGCTGAGTTCCAGACGCTTTGCCGTCTGCCTCGGCTCCCACTTGCACAAACTGAGTTAAAATCGGGGTTATAGTGTCACCCAAACAAAATTTCTGCCTTTATTTCATGTGATTTTCTTTGAAATAGCTAAGGCTAAGTTACAAAATGACAGACAAACCATCAGCCTGAGAACAAACAGCTGCTAAATGAACTTTCTTTGCTGTCAGGGAAACAACAAGAACGTACATTAATAAAGCACCTTTAACATAGAAAAACCTCCCTAGCACTTCACCAAGGCATGAGGAAAATGGGCGCGAAGCCAAAGAAGGAATGATTAGGAGGAGTGACGAAAAGCTTGATCAAAAAGGTGGGTTTTAGGGAAAGTCATTAAAGGAGAAGAAGAAGGTGAAGAGCCAGAAAGATTCAGGGAGGGAATTACAAATAGTGGAACCGAGGTGGCTGAAGCAAGGCTGCCAATAGTAGGGTGAAGGATGCACAAGAGTTTGGAGTCAGACAATGGAGAGTTTGGGGTTATACGCTTGGAGGAGATTACAAAGATAAGAAAGAAAGACTTGCATTTATATAGCGCCTTTCACGACCACTGGACATCTCAAAGCGCTTTATAGCCAATGAAATACTTTTGGAGTGGAGTCACTGTTGTAATGTGGATAGGGAAGGATGAAGCCATGGAGGAACTTCAAAACAAGAATAAAAATGTTCAATTTGAGATGATGTTGACAAGCACTCTGACCACATGGAGGTAGTGCAGGGATTGTGAGTGGCAGTGGAGGCTGACCCCAGGTTTGCAGGCTGATGTTACTAAGGGACTGATTATAGATGAGGAAGAGGAGGAGGCCAAGGATGGATCTTTGGGGACTCTGTAGATGATGGTGCAAAGGTGGGAAGAGAAGCCATTTCAAAACATGCTCTCGCTGTGATTGGAAAGGTAAGAGTGGAACAGAGCGAGGGAAGTCGCACTGAGTTGGACAACAGAGGAAAGGCACTGGAGGAGGATGGTGTGGTCAAACGTGTTGAAAGTTGCAGAGAGGTTGAAGCAGACAAGGAGAGATAATGCACCATGGTCACAGTCACAAAGAATGTTGTTCCTGACTTGGTTCCATTGCTGTCGGATACAGGAAAGTCTGAGCCAAAGCCCATTAGTTTATGTCTAGTGTGCCACAGCTCCTTTGTAAGGCATTATGCTTTAGCAATCCATCACATGTCTTACCTCTGATTTAGAGGTGAGAAGGCTACCATTGAGCCAAACTGACACCTTTCTTAATTGGCGATTATGTTCATATATAACAGTGTGACATAACTGACAGTGATTTTAAATGCTTACCTTGGCATTTGTTTTAGAATTGGAAACAATTTTTTGTACATTGCCCCATGAATTGTTGAGATCCATCGACTTTCTGTGTGATTGCCTCAGATGCTGCCTGGATCTTCTGTTTAGTAATGGATGGCTCTTTTAACCTGTAGGGGACATCTCACCATCCTTTCACACCATCCACAATAACCAGAAGGGTATACTTACCACATGGATCTTTCCACACTTCCTTCATCAATGTTCCAGTTTGTGCGCTCCATAGCTGGACTAGAATCATAGAATTGGCTCTTCGAAAGAGTCATCGAATTGGTAGCATTCCCCCCCTCTTTCCCTGTAGCGCTGCAATTTTTTTTCCTTTTCAAGTATTTATCCAATTCCCTTTTGAAAGTTACTATTGAATCTGCTTCCACCACCTTTTCAGGCAATGCATTCCAGATCACAACAACTCGAGGCGTAAAAAACAATTTTCTCCTCATCTTCCCTCTGGTTATTTTGCTAAGTGCTACAAAATAGACCTCAATTTGCCATTAATGGGTGATACAACTTAATTTCTTACTTAATTATGCGTTAGTTGAAACACATCTGAGCTCAGGGTTGCCAACTCTGGTTGGATGTAATCTAGGAGGTTTCATCACATGACCTCCCGTCTCCAATCACCCCACCCCCACGCTTCCGCTATTGGTCGCTCGACACATCCATCCTCGCAGCACTCAGCCTTCCCACGTCCATTGGAGAGACCCTTCATCACCCCATTGGATGATTCTTGACAGTCAGTCAAACAGCCACTTTTCCCATCTCTGATATTAATAAATGAGAGTATTCTAAGTATATGAAAAAAAAAGATTAGCCCTATAATTTTTTTCCAGGTTGATTGCAGCAGTGTCCAGGAGATTAATCTTTAATTCTGGGAGACTCCAGGACAATCCTGGAGGGTTGGCAACCCAATAGGTGTCAGCTCAGTGGTAGCATGCTCGCATCTCCGTCAGAAGGTTGAGGATTCAAGTCTCACTTGAAAGACTTAAGTACATAGTCTAGGCTGAGGGAGTGCTGCACTATAGGCAGTGTCATCTCTCAGATGAGACATTAAACCAAGGCCCTCTCGGTTGGATGTAAAAGATCCCATGGTAATATTCGAAGAAAAGCAGGGGAGTTCTCCCAGTGTCCTGGCCAATATTTATCTCTCAACCAGCATCACTACAACAGATTATCTGGCAATTATCACATTGCTGTTGGGGGACCTTGCTGTGTGCAAATTGACTGATGTATTTCTACATTACAACAGTGACTACACTTCAAGAAGTACTTGAATGGCTGTAAAATAAAAAAAGGAGATATATTAAATAAATTAATCAAACTCAAAGAGGATAAAACCCCTGGTCTGGATGGATTGCATCCACACATTTTAAAAGAATCTAGGGAAGAGATAACAGAGGCATTACTACGCATATTTAATAATTCATGAGTAAAAGTGCCAGAGGACTGGTGGATAGCTAACGTAATACTGATATTTAAGAAGGGGGATAGAACATGTCCAGGGAATTATAGACCAGTCAGCATAACATTGGTGGTAGGAAAAATAATGGAATCCCTACTAAAGGAGAAAATAGAAGAACACTTAGAAACCAAAAATATAATAATGAATAGTCAACATGGATTTCAAAAGGGAAAGTCTTGCTTGACCAACCTTATTGAAATTTTTGAAGAGGTAACAGGGAGAGTAGACAATGGTAATGCAGTAGATGTAATTTATCTCTGGATTTTCAAAAGGCCTTCGATAAGGTACCCCATAATAGACTGATGAACAAGGTCAGAGAATGCGGAGTCAGGGGACAAGTAGCAGAATGGATTGCTGGCTGGCTTCAGGACAGAAAGCAGAGAGTAGGAGTAAAGGGTAGATATTCACAGTGGCAGAAGGTGGGTAGTGGTGTTCCACAAGGATCAGTGCTGGGACCACTGCTGTTCACAATTTACATTAACGATTTAGACTTAATTAAACACAATTTCTAAATTTGCGGATGACACCAAATTGGGGGGGGATAGTCAATACTGAGGAGGAGGAGGACAGTAATAAACTTGCAGAATGGGCATATAATTGGCAAATGAAGTTCAACACAGATAAATGTGAGGTATTACACTTTGATAGGAAGAATAGGGAGGTCACTTATCACTTGGAGGGTGCGAGTCTAGGTGGGGTAGAGAAATAAAGGGATCTAAGAGTACAAATACACAAATCACTAAAAGTTGCGACACAGGTTAGCAAGGCCATAAAAAAAGCAAACCAAGCACTAGGGTTTATTTCTAGAGGGATAGAATTGAAAAGTAGGGAAGTTATGCTAAACTTGTATTGAATCTTGGTTAGACCACACTTAGAGTACTGCGTACAGTTCTGGTCGCCATATTATAAAAAGGATATAGAGGCACTGGAGAGGGTGCAGAGAAGATTTACAAGGATGATACCAGAAATGCGAGGGTATACATATCAGGAAAGGATGAACAGGCTGGGTCTCTTTTCTCTTGAAAAAAGAAGGCTGAGGGGTGACCTAATAGAGGTCTTTAAAATTATTAAAAATTTTGATAAAGTGGATACAGAGAGAATGTTTCCACTTGTGGGGCAGAGCATAACTAGAGGCCATCAATATAAGATAGTCACCAAGAAATCCAATAGGGAATTCAGAAGAAACTTCTTTACCCAGAGAGTGGTGAGAATGTGGAACTCACTACCACAGGGAGTGGTTGAAGCGAATAGTATAGATGCCTTTAAGGGGAGGCTAGACAAGCATATGAGGGAGAAGGGAATAGAGGGTTATGCTGATAGATTTAGATGAGGAAAGACGGAAGGAGGCTTGCATGGAGCATAAACGTCGGCATGGACTGGTTGGGCCGAATGGCCTGTTTCTGTGCCGTATAGCCTATGTAAACCCGGGTTCGAATCTGGCCTCGGGTGACTGTCTGTGTGGAGTTTGCACATTCTCCCCGTGTCTGCGTGGGTTTCCTCCGGGTGCTCCGGTTTCCTCCCACAGTCCAAAAATGTGCGGGTTAGGTTGATTTGGCTAAGATAAATTGACCCTTAGTGTTAGGGGGGGATTAAATATGTGGGGTTACGGGGATAGGATAGGAAGGGATATGTTAGGGGGAATTAAATACGTGGGGTTACGGGGATAGGGGGGGGATATGTGTCGGTGCAGGCTCGATGGGGATTCTGTGTGAGAAAGCAGGGACAGGGTACTGGATTTGGATGATCAGCCATGATCGTATTGAATGGTGGAGCAGGCTCGACGGGCCGAATGGCCTACTCCTGCTCCTAGTTTCTATGTTTCTATGTTTCTATGTTTCTAAACAATGCTTTTGGACATCCTAAGGTCGCGAAAGACACTATATAAATGCAAGTTCCTTTTATTTAATTCTATTTGAGCTCCAAGAAAGGAATGTGAAAGTGCTGAAACCTATGATTGCTGCACTAAGGGCAAATTACTGAGTATTAGTTCTACAAATGAGCTCCTACATTGAAAATTAAGTTGGTGTGTACATCTGCACGGATGACGCATACATCCTCACTCTTATGTCTCGGTTTTCAAATCAATTGTGCTCTAGAGGCCGTTGAACTTCTGTCCCACTGGACCAGCTCACATCTGTCTCTTTTGCTGCTAATTCCAATGCTAATTGTTTAACCGGGGATAACGCATTATATTTACAAAATGAGACCGGGCCCTGCGTGCCTTAAAATGCCCTTTGAATGTTAGTGTATACTCAACAAATGAAGCATTCATTTTCTTACTACAAAGATGAGTGTCTTCCACCTAGCTTTCGAGGCCGTGCAGTAATTACTTCGTGTTCTAATTTGAGCAGATTGATCGTCTAGACCCAGCAAACATTTCATGATCAGAAGCTATTTTCACTATCTTCTCTTTTCATCCTCATTAGCGCTTCTGATTGAAGTGAAAAAACATTTAAAAGTAATAAGCACTTTGTTTAAAATACATCTTTTCAATGGTTTCTGGAAAGCTCATTTGCTGTCTGCATTCTATTTCTGGGAAAGCGCCTTTCTGGTTCAAATGCTATTAATACATTCAGGTGCTCCACATATTTAATGTGCAATGAATTTTGAATGGTTCATTTATCTGACAGACCACTTTCCTGTTTTTCCGGATCGGTGTGTTTCTTTTCCATTTTAGATGGAGAGCGATGTTATGAAAGCTGTTTTTCAGAATTCTAATGTAACCTTGGTGTGCCAAATGGCGTACAGCTGCTGGTCCAAGCTGAGCAGTTAGCAATCAAGGCCTAGAAATTCTGGCCCGTTTTAACTGTACAAATCACACAATGTGGGTGGGGAGGACAATTTGTGGATGGAACCCCTCCCTCTCCCCTCATCCACCCCCCATTCCTCCGTTGTGATGTCACAGTAAGTGGCGGGACGATGTTGCCCACTGAAAAGATTGCCAGTCGCTTCATTGGAACAGACTATGGTATGTACACGTGCAAGATGTGGTTGCAAGTGGGGCCCACAGAGCGATTACTGAACGACAATCAATCTCAGAAAGATCAATTGAATTAGGGAAGCACCGAATCAATAAAAGGGCTCCTCAGCACTCACAATTTTTTTTCTACGGCCACTTTGGCTAGACTGGCATCAACCCCCACCCTAACACCAATGGAATGGCAAGGTGCTGTTCCAAAATTCAGGACCTCCTGCTGGTCAGACACCGGGGGAGCACGGGTGCCTGTCCCTTTTATGCAAATGAACCCAACCTTGGGATTTGGGACAGACTCATCGCTGAGGCAGACGAGTGGGCGGAAGTCTCCTCCCCCGCACAATGGTTCAACCAGAATAATTAGGCTCAAATCCCCACTCAAAGCTTCCACCCTCCTCTAGTTTTTAATCGTCAGTGGGATAAGTATAGTCAATCTACTACTAAAACTCAGCAGTAAACATCAGAACAATTCAGAAATCAAGTCACTCGTGTGTAAAGGTATGCTTTTAGTTCAGAGTTTTCTGCTCTGTTTAGATTATGTTGTTCAGAGTCTGAATTGAGAGCTTGTGTTGCTGGTGTCAGTCGTAGCTCAGCGGTAGCACTCTCGGAGTCAGAAGGTTGTGAGTTCACGCCTCACTCCAGAGACTTGGGGCTGGATTTTGTCTTGGGGTCGGGTTGGGGTCGTGTCATCCGCATTTCGTGTTGCCCCCCCGACTCCAGATTAATGTGGATGAATGATGCAATTTTCACTTAATTGGGCAATTGAATTCAAGCATGTGGGAACCCATGAACCAATTAGTGGTTTCAGTCTGAAAGTCGCCTCTGATGATGTCATCATTGCAGGTCAGAGACTGACTTGCCTGGTCTCAGAGACTGCCTGGCCTTTGCTGTGAGTGGACCTGGATGCAAAATGAGCAGCAGCAGCAGCAGCAGAAGAAAGAGAGAGAGAGAGAGAGAGAGAGAGAGAAAATGAATTTTTTTCCATCCAGGTCCTCTCACAGCAAGGCCAGGCAGTCTCTGAAGACATTCAATGCTGCAGCATCAGAGGCGACTTTCAGACCTAATACTACTACTACCTTCATCACATCTCCGTTGTAATAGTGGACCTGCAGCTGATAGTCAGCTATCCACTTGTGCTCCCGCCAGGTTTCACTGGAGTGTTTCACATCAGGCGTACTTCACGTCGGAAAAGGGTGAAACTAGCTAAAATGTTTCAAAATGGCATTCCAGTGCCAATTTAGGGCTTGTTAAGGGCTTTAATGGCCTCTCCCGCCTCTTGGAGGTGGGACGGAGTCGGGAACCCCGCAACCGATTTTGTCAAAATTGCATGGAGGCGGGATGGAGTCGGGATGGGGTCGGGACCCCCGAATCTGCAACTTTAACCTCCCACACGCCTCCAAACCCGACTCAACGGGTCATTGAAAATCTAGCCCCTGATATTCTATGCTGACACTTTGGTGCTGCTTATCAAATAAGATGTTCTGTCCTCTCAGGTGGAGGTAAAAGAACCCATGGCACTATTTAAAGTAGAGCAGGGAAGTTCTCCCTGTGTCCTGGCAAACTTTTATCCCTCAACCAACGCAATCAAAAACAGATCATCTGGCCATTTATCTAATTGCTGTTTGTGGGACCTTGCTGTGTGCAATTTGACTGCTGTGTTTCCTACATTACGACAGTGACCACACTTCAAATGTATTTCTTTCGTAGCGAAGCACTTTGGGATGTCCTGGGGATGTGAAAAGCGCTATATAAAGGCAAGTTCTTTCTTTATTAAAAAGGTTTCATTCACTTATACTGCTATGCCTGAAATGATGATTGTGCTAACTTTGTTACTGTAAATGTAACTGCCTCCTCATAATATTTGCCTAACAGTTGGACATCTCAATGTACTTCAGGCTGCATTCTTTAGTTATCTAGTTGGCCTTGTTCACTGGTTGTACGGTATTTAAAGATAAATTGCAGGTTTTAAAATCTGGGGTGTAAATCTGGTGCCTGTTACATATCCCACCTGATTTACCTTTCAATGGAAGTCAGTCGAATGGAAAATTGGCCCTACGTGGGGTTAGCGCTCTAAGAAGGAAGTGGAATGCTTGAATTAGCGCTCCACCTCCCTCTTGGGGCGCTAAAACTGAAGTTAGCGATCGCTGGCGCTATTTTTGGTCGCTAATGAATTTTTCCCCCTTTAATTTTTATTAAAATGGACAAATTTCACACTGCACAAAATAAAAATTAGTTTTCCAGGCATTTGTTTAGCAGTAATAACGTTGTCAAAACCCCAGTTACACCTAATCCCTTTGGGACTAACTTTTAGTGGGGAATTTAACAGCGTAATTACTGCGGAAGAGCCGAAGTTTTCATCAGTTTCAATGATTTGGCTCTGTGGGTGGGGGTGGGGGGTAGGGGGGGGTGGGCACAGCGCAGCCTGTTTCGGAGCTGTCACTGACTGACCGCAACTTTGGAAATCCCGCATGCGCAGTCAGTTTCTAAGGCGAAATGATGGCGAACGCTGCCAGTTCGCCATCATCCCAACCACAAATTCGAGATGATGGGTTTAGGACAGGAATATGTCTGTGATTCGTTGATCTAGCCTATGTCACCATAAAACCGGTGTAACTTAGCAACAGAAGCTGCCTAAGGCTGATGCTAGGGTCTTAAAGGTGAATTGCCGTGTTTCATTGTTCTGGTAGATAGAGAGGCCTAAAAATGTTTTCTAGTGGAAATTAATGTTGAATACAAAGAAGGACAGATTAGGAGGGCCAACCAACAACTTGGTCAAAGAGGTCAATTTCAAAGAAGTTCTCGAAAGAGGAAAAGGAGGTGGAGAGGCAGAGGAGTTTAGGGAAGGATTGCAGAGATTTGGACCGAGGAAGCTGAAGGCATGGCTGCCAATGGTAAAGTGAAGGGATGCCGAGCATTAGGTCCTGGACTCAGAGGAAAGGAGAGTTCAGGGAGGTTGTACGGCTGCAAGACATTACAGAAATAGGGAGGGGCGAGACCATGGAGGGATAAGAATTTTAAATTTAAGGAATTGGAGGATCAGGAGCCAATGTAGGTCAACAAGGGTGAGAGTGATGAGTGAGTGTGACTTGGTGGGAGAGGTGGGTCCAGATTTGGAACTCCACAAGTTCAAGAAATTTGGAGAGAAAAAGGTTAGAGATGGGCCAAAGTTGCAGCACCCTACCCGAGTGACCCAAACTGTTGCTTTAGCATCACTATTTTGGGATTCACAGTAACCTTAGATGGTGGCATGGGTCCTATTGTATCAGCATTCTGCTTGTGTTAAGAGCTATTACTGGATGTGGTAGGCCTGAGCTCCCAAAAGCCATCTGTACATTCTCTTGGGATCCTCAAATAATTCAGGCACTATGGACTGACTGCTGCATTATAAAAGTAAAATGGCTGCTCCCTGCATCAAGGGCATTAACGTGCAGGGTCACATTTCAGTGGTACATATCCCTCAAGACCCTTGCCTAACAAAACTCTATTGATCTCAGTCCTAAAAGCTCCACAGCCTTTTTTGGGAGAGAGAGATCTAGATTTCCATTACCCTTTGTGTGAAGAAGTGCTTCCTGATTTCACTCCTGAATGGTCTGGATCTAATTTTAAGATTATGCCCCCTTGTTCTGGATTCCCCCACTGTATTGGATCCATTCATCATTTTAAACTCCTCGATTAGATCACTCCTCAACCTTCTATACTCCCAATCCCTCGCTCCCATTGTAAGTCCTCTCATTGACCTGTGCTTCCTTCAAGAGCAGTGTCCCATGCTGGTAGTGGAGAGCTGCAGAGCCATTTCTAGCGTAAGCTGACTAAACTCGGTGTGTAAAATATATACTTCCATTCTTTTTGTGAACTTTCTCTGTTCGGTTTGTTTTTATTTTTCATTGTTAAAAAAAAAAGCAGAAAGTTTCCAACTGGATTAGCTTTCAGGTGAGTGACAAAAGGGCAATTTTTTTACCAAATACCGAAGGAAAGGCCACTCAGGAGGATTTTATTAATATATTGAAACTGCCACCATAAATCATAAAATAGAAAATGAAGCATCCAATTAGATTTGCGTTGTAATCATGGATAACAACTATAATGAGTGAAGGTGAATCATTTGACCTTTTAATACCACACAGGCAACAGAATAAAACTACATCACGACAGAGGCATACAATGGAAATGCCCCGTGTTGCTTTTGCGTGTACTTGTGAAACAACTCAAAATTAAAAAGTGGCTGCAAAGAGGCACAGCATCTAACATGTCTATTACTGATGTCATTGATGTAGCTGGAACGTTATCGTTCAAAAGATTCAAACACACGAGGATGGCCAAAAACACAAATGTTACAATGACAAAGGAAGAAACTCTTTAACCCTTAGACTGCTGGTAGTCAAGGGAAAGTTCTGTCTCCTTGGGCTGACCAGTTTTGTTGATTTCAGGCAAATAGAGACAACCTTTCATTGATCTATTTACCATAAAGATTTTCTGTGTTGGGAATGAAACATGTGCTTTGATCATTCCTTTGCCCAGAGCACCTCTGTGTCTTTTTCCCAGTCAGTTAGCTGCATATTTCGAGTGCAGTTGTACGAGCCTTATCCTGGTGGTGCAATCTGAAGTCTGGTTGGTGCTCAGTTTGTGCTGTCATCAGTCACTCCATGTAACCTTCATTTATAGTTTGGGTTTACCATTGGTTTCATATCAACATTTAAAAAAAATAATTCTCGAGATGTGGGCATTGCTGGCAAGGCCGGCATTTATTGCAATCCCTAGTTGAAAGAAAAAGAAAAGAAAGACTTGCATTTATATAGCGCCTTTCACATCCTCAGGGCATCCCAAAGTGCTTTACAGCCAATGAAGTACATCATTTTTTGAAGTGTCATAAAAACCCAACTGGCTCACTACTGTCATTGTTGTATTGTAGGAAGCGCTGACCTGGGAAGGTGGTGATGCAACTGAATGGCTTGCTAGGCCACTTCAGAAGGCAGTTAAGAGTTAACTATGATGTGAGACTAGAGTCACATATAGACTAGACCGGGTTAAGAATTGCAGGTTTCCTTCCCTAAAAGACAGTAGTGAGCCAGTTGGGTTTTTACGACAATCCGACAGCTCCATGGTCACTTTTATTTCCAGTTTTTTTTCCTCATAAAAGTATATCATTTCTGCATTGTCCCATGGGGTTACAGAAATGACCTTGATGGCACAGTTGCCATTTCAAATTATGCACTATAGAATAGAAGAGTCCGTCAAAACTGATCAGAAAAGGCATTGTGCATTTTTGCATGGGCTGTGAGATTATTCTTTCCCTTTTTCAATGGTAACTGATGGAAAAGAGACATGAGGTTTCAAATGCCCTCAACAGTTCAACCTATTGTTGACTATGAAAAAGGAGAATTTGGAACTAAACACCATCATATGTGGGGGTAATTTTAACTTTTGGCGAAAGTGTAAAACAAACGATATCAGCAGCCCATGGATGTTATTTATATAGCACTTGAAGGCTTTTGATAAAGTCCCTCATAAGAGACTGTTAACTAAGGTTGAAGCCCATGGAATTGAAGGCAAATTATTGACCTGGTTGGAAAATTGGCTGAGCGGCAGGAGATAGAGAGTAGGGATAATGGACAGGTACTCTAATTGGCAGGATGTGACTAGTGGTGTCCCGCAGGGATATGTGTTGGGGCCTCAACTATTCACAGTATTTATTAACGGAGTGATTGTTTGCAACACATTTTTGACTCTCTCTGTGCATGCTCACCCGTTTCATACCGCGCATGCACACTTTATCCAGTCGCGCATGCGCAGTACCAAATGGAGCGGCGGCTGCAGCCTGCACTGCCACGCTTCCCTCTGTTCTGTGCAGAGAAGGTCGGGAGGGGGGGGGCGGAGAGGAGATGGGATTGAAGGGGGGAGAGAGAGGATCGAACGGGGGGAGAGAGAGGGAACGGGGGGAGAGAGAGGATTGGAGAGGGAGAGGGATTCGAGGGAAAGAGAGAGTAGCTCAGAGAGAGAGGAGCTCGGAGAGGGGGGAGAAGTTCAGGAACTCGGTGGGGGGGGAGAAGGTCAGGAGCTCGGGGAGGAGGGGGGAGGGAGAAGGTCAGGAGCTAGGGGAGGAGGGGGGTGGGAGAAGGTCAGGAGCTCGGAGGAGGGGGGAGGGAGAAGGTCAGGAGCTAGGGGAGGAGGGGGCTGGGAGAAGGTCAGGAGCTCGGGGAGGGGGGAGGGAGAAGGTCAGGAGCTAGGGGAGGAGGGGGCTGGGAGAAGGTCAGGAGCTCGGGGAGGAGGGGGGAGGGAGAAGGTCAGGAGCTCGGGGAGGAGGGGGAGGGAGAAGGTCAGGAGCTCAGGGAGGAGGGGGGTGGGAGAAGGTCAGGAGCTCGGGGAGGAGGGGGGAGGGAGAAGGTCAGGAGCTCGGGGAGGAGGGGGAGGGAGAAGGTCAGGAGCTCGGGGAGGAGGGGGAGGGAGAAGGTCAGGAGCTCAGGGAGGAGGGGGGGGAGAAGGTCAGGAGCTCGCGGGGGGGGGGAAGGTCAGGAACTTGTTGGCGGGGGGAGCACAGTGGGAACAGTGCGGGGGTGGGGGTTGGGGATAACGTGATCCAGGTCTAAAGGTGGGGTGTTGAGAGCAAGAACATGAACCAGATGGGAAGATAGATCACGTTCTCCCGCCCTTTAATAGGCCTGGGTCAGGTGCTTCCACCCCCACCCCCTTTACACCTGCACCATGCTCTCCCTCTCCTCCTCCCCCGCCCCCAGACCGCAGCGGTTCAAGAAGGCAGCTCACTACCACCCCCTCAAGGGCATCTAGGGATCTGCAATAAATAAATGAATTTAAATAAATGAGAGCATATTCTGTGTTGGTCCTACAACATGCATAACATTACATTTATGTGTTATTTGCCGGACTCGACTATTCCAATGTTCTCCTGGCCTGCCTCCCATCTTCCACTCTCAATGTAATGAGCTGATCCAAAACTCTGCTGCACGTATCCTAACACGCAGCAAGTCCCATTCACCCAGCGCCCCTGTGGAGCTGTCTGGAGGTCCTGCGCAGCCCGTTAAAAAAAGAATTAGGGGGGAACATTGAGTTTAAAATTCTCGTCCTCGTGTTAAAATCCCTCCATGGCCTCACTCCTTCCTATCTGAACTCAGCAATGTGAGTGCTCCTAACTCGGGAGAGTGAGCCCTGTCTGTTCTCTGAAAGCAGTACTGTTAGCAGTAGTGTAATGGATCAAATTACACATTGCAAAGATCTTGATTACTCAGGCAGGCAGGATCTAATTACACATTCCAGCCAAACTACTGGGTGTGTCTTGTCTTCCAAGGGGACCAATCAGAAATCTAGTCTTGTCCTCCAAGGGGACCAATCAAAACTTTGGCATTAGAAATAGTTACAGCCATTTATTAATGACTTAGATGATGGGATAGAAAGCCACGTATTCAAATTTGCCAATGACACAAAAATAGGCGGCATTGTAGGCTATATAGATGAAAGTGTAAAATTACAAAGAGATATTAATAAATTAAGCGAATGGGCAAAACTGTGGCAAATGGATTTCAATGCAGGTAAATGTGAGGTCATCCACTTTGGACCTAAAAAGGATAGAACAGCGTACTTTCTAAATGGTGAAAAGCTAAAAACAGTGGAGGTCCAAAGAGACTTGGGGGTCCAGGTACATAGATCATTAAAATGTCATGAACAAGTACAGAAAATAATCAAAAAGGCTAATGGAATGCTGGCCTTTATATCTAGAGGACTAGAATACAATGGGGTAGAAGTTATGCTGCAGCTATACAAAACCCTGGTTAGACCACACCTGGAGTACTGTGAGCAGTTCTGGGCACCATACCTTAGGAAGGATATATTGGCCTTGGAGGGAGTGCAGCGTAGGTTTACCAGAATGATACCCGGACTCCAGGGGTGAAATTACAAGGAGAGATTACACAAATTAGGGTTGTATTCCTGGAGTTTTGAAAGTTAAGGGGTGATTTGATCGAAGTTTTCGGGATATTAAGAGGAACAGATAGGGTAGATAGAGAGAAACTATTTCTGCTGATTGGGGATTCTAGGACTAGGGGGCATAGTCTAAAAATTAGAGCCAGGCCTTTCAGGAGTGAAATTAGGAAACACTTCTACACTCAAAGGATGGTAGAAATTTGGAACTCTCTTCTGCAAATGGCAATTGATGCTAGATCAATTGTTAACTTTAACTCTGAGATTGATATATTTTTATTAACCAAAGGTATTAAGGGATACGAGGCAAAGGCGGGTATATGGAGTTCAATCGTAGATCAGCCATGATTTCATTGAATGGTGGAACAGGCTCAAGGGGATAAATGGCCTACTCCTGTCCCTATGTTCCTATGTTCCCATATTAACCTCTCCCAATTTTCCTTTCCATTGAAGTCAATAAACAGGAATATCGGGCAACGTGTATAATGAGCGGCCCATCCGATATCGCCCATTTTACACTGTCACCAAAAGTTAAAATTACCCCTATGGTTCTGCTCATTAACTAGCAATGATTCTGGAATGGACCAGTCTGTTTGTATGCTTGTTGAATCTTTTTCATTCATCTAATTGTAGTCTAAATATGGGACCATATTCATCAGGCAGCTTGCAACACTCAGTTCAACTGTTAAACAATCAATCGGACTGGCCCTGGGCAATTGTGGAGGGTCACCACTGTTGTTGCCCCAAGCACGAAGCTTCAATCTTCCCCCCACTTTGCAGTAGAGAGAAAGACAGATGTCGATACTTGAAGTGCAGATGTTGCTTCAGTTTATGAGCCACTGCTCTGAGAGAAAGGGAGTGAGGGAAGGGAGAGAGAAGGAATGCCAAAAAGCTGAATAGAACGAGGGAATAAAAGGAGGAAAGAGGGCACGAGAGACACAAGAAGAGGTGAAATCAGCAAAAAGGCAGAAAGGGAAAGAGAAAAAGAGAGAGAAAATTAAAGAGATGGAGAGGGAGTAAGAAAGGAGGAATATGAAGCATGACAGGGAGTGAGGGAATAAGAGGGATAAAAAGAGAGGAGGAAAGAGATAAGGATGGAATGGGAGGGAGACAGGGTAAGAGAAATGTGAGAGAGAGGGAATAGTATTGGGAGAGGATGGAATGAGACATGAGAGAGGTGGAATGAGAAAGAGAAGGATTGGAAGAGAGAAAGAGTAAAAGAGTGCAATCCAGATTTCAAGCAAATTGTTGGAAACAAAATAGATTAGGTGGTCATTTATCTCATTGCTGTTTGTGGAACCTCGTTGTGCAACAATTGGCTGTTGTATTTATTCATATAACAACTGGGAGTAGACTTCTAAAGTAATCCATTGGCTGTGAAGAGCTTTGGGACATCCTGTGAAAGGCGCTATATAAATGCAGGTTGTTTCTTCCTTTTACAATGTACCAGTAAACTACAAAACCGTGCTCCCAATATGGAGTACAGAAGTCAGCGCCAAATTTTAATGGGACTTTTCCTCGACTGAGACTTGATTTATATTTAAAACTTATTGCTCTTTGTTCATATCCAATTTTCTTTCTGATTCAGGCTTTAAAAGGTTTGCCAGTTGGTTGGAATTTAAGAAATCAGCTCTGACGTAAAAATTATGGAAGATATTTGGCCCTCCAGCAAGAATGGATGCATACACTTGTGTGTTTTACTGCTGTTTTGACAGTTTCCCTAAGGGAGGCTACATATGATTGAAAGATCTCCTTTGTCTCCACTGTTACTGATGAATTATTAGTCAGGGTATTGTGAACTAGTTACTTGGATCTTTCTCAGCTGTGAAAACCTCCAAATGGGAAGGAATTTTTTGCTGCAAACAGTGAGCTTATCTCAAGACGAGAGGTGGTGGTGCTGAGGTCTCCGTGACATAGTCTGTCAATTCAATGCCACGAGCCTTCTCACAGCCGTGATTTTGATTTGTAGTTTTGACTGTTTAACTTGCCTCTGTATATTTACATTGTGCAATGTCTGGGTTTTTGTTGATAATCTGGTATCTCGTTACGCTTGTTCTTATTGCAGCAGCAATTGGCCCTGATTTTAACTCCCCCGCCTGTTGGAAACTAGGCCGGGGGGGCAGTTAAAATGCAGTGGGGGGACTTGCCCACCAATGTTCCCACTAAGCTGCCTGCCGGTCCCGCACAGTCCGGAACCAGCTTTACAAATGTGAAATTCCACGCGAAACTGAATGGGCCACGCAGCATGTTAAAGGGACCTTGCACCCAAAGAAAATTAGGGGGAGCATTATTGTCCACTCCTTTCCCGCCCTGATCTGGCAGTCTGCAATTTTAAATTACAGGCAGCAAGGACACCCACCCCAAGCTGTGAATTTTGCTTACAAATCTATTATGTAGTACTTTATCAAATGCCTTATACACATCATCAACCATACTACATTCATCAACCCTCTCCATTACTTCAACAAAGAACTCAATTAAGTTAGTCAAATACAATTTGCCTTTAATAACTCCGTGCTTTTCCTCAGGAAGTGCACGGGATCTTTTACATCCACCTGTGAGGACAGACGGGGCCTCAGTTTAGCATCTCATCTGAAAGACAGCACCTCCGACAGTGCAACACTCCTTCAGTACTGCACTGAAGACTGAAGTGCCAGCCTAGATTCTCTGCTCAAGTCTCTGGAATGGGGCTTGAAATCACAAACTTCTGGACTCAGAGGAAAAGGAGCTGCCACTGAGTCAAGGCTAACACTAGGAGCTTCTCCTGCTGCTGTCTGAGGAGCATTCACATTGGCCAAGTGAAACTTTGCATCCTGGACTCTTCCACTATCCCAACAGAAGGAGAAAGCACAACCATGAGAACCTGAAGAGGGAAAGCCTCCCTTATACATACAAAACCCATGTGTGCATGAACAAAGGAACTCCAAAACAAAGCAAGTGTCCAGCTCTGACTCATAATTTCAGGTTTATATAGTTTAACATATAATTACTATTGGAACAGTCTATTTGGTCTGATTAATTACACCACGGACAGTGTGGAGAAAGTTGAACTCAGCCAGATGGGCTGTAAATAGAAAATGATATTCCTTTTCTAAAGTTAATAGCTGATATTAAGAAAAGTAGTCACAGTTCATTTGTACACAGCTGCAGGGTGATGCACTAATTTTTACGCATTTTAGTTTTTTTTTGTTTGTTCAGAAATTCATATTTAATTAAAAATGAATGCTTCGCAATCTTTTTTTGTCCATGAAATATGCAGCACACTTTGACCAGATCAAATTATCAGTTTAAATAAAGAAACAGCATGTAAACTTTTCTTATGACACTTCCACCAAGTAATGTGCAACTAAATTACTCCAGACGCTGCCAAGCTGAAGACCAGAATGCCCCCCACTTCATTTTGTACCACTGTGGTAAATTGTAAGCTTCAAAAAGCATCCTACTAGTGCATGAGTAATGAGTCCCTAATATAATTATAACATTCCTGACATCCCAAAAACATAGTCTGCCAAATTAAATCTTTGAAGGAAGGAAGAAAGACTTGCAGTTATATAACAGCAAAATACTGCGGATGCTGGAAATCTGAAATAAAAACAGAAAATGCTGGAAATACTCAGCAGGTCCGGCAGCATCTGTGGAGAGAGAAACAGAGTTAACGTTTCAGGCCGATGACCTTTCGTCAGAACTGCATTCCATGACCTCTGGTCGTCCCAAAGAGCTTTACATCCAACAAAGTACATTGTGAAGTGCAGTCACTGTTGGAATTAGGCAAACGCAGCAGCCAATTTGTGTATAAATTACCTTCAGGACCTCTATAAATTAGAACTGGAATGAACATAGATATTGATCCCAAAATTTTGGCATGAAATACTGGCCTAGAAATTGGTTGACGCCAGTTTTACAGGCGTAAGATGGGCGACATAGTGTCCAGCATCCTATGCCAGAAGTGCGGCACCTGCTATATTGCTAAAGGCAAAAAAAGAGGTGTCTTGGGCCCGTGCCTGAAACAGGCATTAGGCCTTCTGCATATGCAAATACGGGGCCCAATGCATGTTTGAGGCCCCGTTTTCAAAATTGGTCCACCCTGAACGCATCTGGGCTTGAGCCAGCTGCATTCAGGAAAACCTGGCCTACATGTGGCCTAACCAGCAGCACTTAAAGGGAGGTCACCACCAAAAAGGTAAGTTTGTTAAAATATTACCTGGGTGTTCCTCCCATCTCCACTGCAGTGCTGAAATCCATTGCCAGCTCCCGCTCAGCCTCCTCCCGATCGTCTCCCTCCCCTCCCAGGACCTACCTGAAATCCAATGCCAATTTGCCAGTCATCTGCTTGGAGATGTCCAGCAGGTGTTTGTAGCTCGCTGGTCTCATTTAAGTGATCACCAAGGCCCTCGATGTAGCTAGGGTCTACCCCTTCCTAGAAATCACCAATTTCTCGGCCACTGACCTTAAAATTTAAGCTGGTTGTACCATTTGACTATCAATCTACATATTATGTAATCTATTATATATTAAATTTGGTTTGTGTAGGACACATTTAATTGAAAACCCATTATAAGTTATGCCTGTAGGCGGTACTGTGACAGGTGTTTTCAATGTTAAAGGTGCCACATTACATGTCACAGAATCACTTATGTTTGTGTGACACACAATAGCTGCTATTTTATAATAAGAGTATATCACTCTGTGAATGTAAAACCAGAGTTCTCACAAATCACTCAAATTGCTTTCTGAAATATTTTCAAGCACCCATTTTTTTCTCAGCAACTGAAATTTCTATTGTCCAAAATAAGGGTTCAAACAAAACAAAAAAATACACATTTCATAATAATTTGATTTAATTTATTAATTGAAATGTCTTTTGTGACTTTTAATGCCTTCATTAAAGATTTTAACAGAAGGCCTCAACTTTTCTAAAAGTATGAGCTCAGACTTGATACTTTTATCAAGAATAGCGACTCCGTGAGCTGAATTTGATTATGAATTTTGAGCATGTGCATTGTGCCTGAGTTCTGATGATACATCAGTACCATTTAATCAGCTGTACTGATGGAATATTTGTTTTAGCTTTTTAATCTAGTTTTTCTTCAAATAATTTTAAAAAGCAATAGGACAAATTTAAAAAGCTTTATTGAGGCAAAAATTATATTGGCCCAGAAATTGGATTCGGAGGCTTGCCGCGGGGGTAAGGATCGCGCGCGATATCACATACCGCGTCTGCCGTTCTTGTTTGCCCCCGCAGGAACTTCGGGTCCTGGGCCTCTCCCTAGTGCCGGTGCGCAGTGCTTGCGTGTCCCAGGGGCGCAGTTAGTGCGATGCGACCCCTGGGATCACGTGGGCCATGGAGAGCCAATGGCAGCAGACCATCTTTCATTTATAGATTTGACAACCTGTCAAATCTGTGAATTGAAATCGGCCCCAAAAGAACAGCTAAACCTCAAATAAATATTTTTAAAAACCCATCACATTAATAAAATAACTATAGTTAAATAAATTAACCACTTTAAACAAAAATTTTAATTTTTGAAAAAGTTAAAATACCTTTTAAAAGTTATAAAAATAAACTTTCCTTTCTTTAAACTCTCTAAAAAAGATAACCCTGTTGGAAAAAATGTAAAATTATACTTAATTAACTACTTACCTTGTTCAAAGGGGTCTTATGCCTCCTTTTTACCAGCGTAGAAGATTCAATACTTACCCTCGCGTTGAAACCTGAAAAAAAACCTAAGTGTGATGCATGTGCGCAGCCTCTAGCGCGCACGCGGTTCACCTAGGAACCGCCCCCTTCACCATACCGGAAGTGCCAGTTTCCCGCGCATGCGCAGTGCATGCAGGAAACCGACACTTCAGGAATGAATACGGGTGAGTACGCACTGAGTACTCACCCGAGAATGGCTGAATTTTTGGGCCATTGACATTATTTAAAAGACAGAGGGGGAATTTTAACCTAAAAAAATGGGTGGATTGGGAGCGTGGGGCTAATTAAAGTGTTAAAAATGTGAATCTTGACCCGAATCCGCCTCCAACCCGCCCACTTCCAGTTTAACGGAAGCGGGATGGGGGGGTGGGCAGCCAATCCCCTGCCAGGAGGCAGGCAGTCTATTTAAATATTATAATGAGGCTGGAAGCCTCTTTTTTACACACTACAGGAAACTCTTTATTAACCGGCACCGACGGGACCGGCGTGGTGCCGGTTTTCAAAAAGTCCGGATAATGGAGAGTTATATCTCCCAACGTACGAGAGCCCCGTACACATTGACATGCGCCTGCATTCGGAGCTCCGTCTCCCCAGGAACCGCCAGCTGACCATCTGTCGTGTCCGCTGCCTACCCGGGCTGCACATTCCCCTCCCAATCTACACGCTCCGATACAAGGCAAACGCCTCGGGGGGTTTTTTTTAAGTTAATTTTAAACGAGAGATGAAGGAAAACCCCGGTTACCTACTCAAGAATTTTGCCGGTTAAGAGAGATTTCCGGATATTTGGGTGCCGGTTAATAAAGAGTTTCCTGTATTTTGTGTTTAATTGTAGCTGGTCGGGTTTTGCACACTTCATAAAACCCAGCAGCTACAGCAAGGTGAGGACTGTTGCATCCAAAAGGTAAGTTCCTTTACACCTACCTCCTGGATTCAGGATCCCTGCCTAACCTACCGCCCACGATCGGAGACCACCCCAAGCCTCCGATACCCCTCACTGCAGGCCACCAATCCCCCCGCCCCAGGCCGCCGATGCCTGAACGAGGCCTCCTTCCCCTGGTCCTCCAGCCTTCCCCATGCTGCTCCCGGCCCCTGATCTTCTACAGACCCCCCAGCCCACCGTTCCTCCCAGCCTCTCAATCTGGCTGGCTGCGGGTGGGAAACAGAGGCCTCGCATGCAAATCAGGCTCTGCCATTAAATTCGGCAGGGCCTGTGGGAAACCCGTTCTCCCAAGTTTTCCGACTGCCTCAAAGCCCCCCCGCCACCAACCCGCCTTCCTCATTAAAATTCAGCACAGTGAGGCTGGCCTCAATATTTACGAGGAGGCCGAAAACGTCTGAAGAACCCTGCCAAACGCAACAGCAGGACCTTATTATCATTCTTTTGTTCCGTTTCCCACCCGGCAGCCAGCCAAATGAACAGCCCAGCCAGCATCCTGGGGGGGAAAACCAGCGGCAGGATGCCGCGGCTGGGGACCTGTGGGGACAGTCCTATCAATTGGGAGGTGGGAAGGTCGGTGACCGGGACTGGGGAGGGCGAGGGAAAGGTTGGCGATTGCGGAAGGGGAAGAGGAAGAAGGGGGGGAGGTGGTTATTGTGGCAGAGGGAGAAAGAGGCCATCGGGGCTGGGTGGGGGAGGTCAGTAAACATGGAGGGGGGAAGAGAGAGGCAGCAATCGGCAGGGGGGAGGCCAAAAATTTCCTGGAGGGGCTGCCGGAAACATTTCGGCTCCTCCTGGTCCACAAGGAGTGCTGGAAAAGGCACTTACTTTGTGGAGCTGGCAGCTCCGCCTCCATTTCACTGCCAGGTTTACTGACCCCTGGGAAACTCGCGTAGCACCAGTGAATTTTAAATCGGGCTCCCAATTACACTGTGGAAGCCCAAGTTAAATATGTTAATGAAGTGTTCCGCCTCTCCATGGCGGGATATTCGGGCACCCCGTAAAAAAGGTGGCATGCGGGGTGTGTTGGGGTCGTGTTCCTCGTATTAAACCCCTCCGATCCTCTCCCGTGCATCTTATAGATAGTACACAATACAGCCACGTTGCTCCAGTGGTGGTGGAATATATAAGGTAGTGGATGGGGTGCCAATCAAGCTGGCTGCTTTGTCCTGGATGGTGCCGAGCTTCTTGAGTGTTGTTGGAGCTGCACTCATCCAGGCAAGTGGAGAGTATTCCATCACACTCCTGACTTGTGCCTTGCAGGAGATGAATCACTCGGAAATTCATTATATCCAAGGAATGGGCGGTGTCAGTTGAAAAGTTGGAAAATTAGTGCCAGGTGCAAATGCTTTGGACTGCACGCAAAATTCGTCCTCACTGCTCAATAAAATGATTGGCATCCTAAATCAAGTCTTAAACCCAAGCTCATTAGCGTTACCCTTAAAGGCTGGACCAATATCGGGTGCAGTCTAATCGCAACTCATCATTGCCACAGGCTTTTTTCACTACTTAAAGGGGAGGTTCATTGATGCTGCAGCACCTCATTCTCAGCATTGCTGGCTGTGCAGCTGCCTCAGCAAGCAGAAGCAGAACAAGGAGAAGGAGCCAAAGGACTCAACCAGGTGTGCTCATGGCAGGTCCACGCCCCAGGGAGCTCTCCCTGTTGGTGTTTACTCCAGGCGGTGAGGTAAGTGGCGAGCATCAATTTAGCAAATCAAGCGGTCAGTGAGAATTCCACATTCGCTGACGTCACGATCTACCTGGCGTTGACGTTCCCAGCAATACCCCTTACCGGCGGTGCTACGGTGGAGGCCAGATTTGGCGTGCGGCACTGGATTCGCCTCGTCTCAGCAATACTGGTCTAGCGCTCTATTAACGCCATCTACTGACGCTAACGGGAGGCGCTAAGGGGATGAATCTTTTCCCCTAAACTCCCCAACCAGTGGAGATAGTTTTTCTCTATCTTTTTGATTATTTTCTGTACCTGTTCATGACATTTTAATAATCTATGTACCTGGACCCCCAAGTCTCTTTGGACCTCCACTGTTTTTAGCTTTTCACCATTTAGAAAGTACCCTGTTCTATCCTTTTTAGGTCCAAAGTGGATGACCTCACATTTACCTATATTGAAATCCATTTGCCACAGTTTTGCCCATTCATTTAATCTATCAATATCCCTTTGTCATTTTATGCTTTCATCTGCACTGTCTACAATGCAGCCTATCTTTGTTTCATCGGCAAATTTGGATGTGTGGCTTTCTATCCCATCATCTAAGTCATTAATAAATATTGCAAAATAATTGATGCCTCAAAACAGATCCCGGTGGAACATCACTAGTCACATCCTGCCAATTATCCCTACTCTCTGTCTCCTGCCGCTCAGCCAATTTCCTAACCAGGTCAATAATTTGCCTTCAATTCCATGGGCTTCAACTTTAGTTAACAGTCTCTTATGAGGGACTTTATCAAATGCCTTCTGGAAGTCCGTACAAATAACATTCATAGACATTCACCTGTCCACTACTTTAGTCACCTATTCAAAACATTCAATCAGGTTTGTCAGGCATGACCTATCTTTTTCAAATCCATGCTGGCTCTCTCTGATCAGCTGAAAATTTTCTAAGGTGTTCAGTCATCCTATCCTTAATTATAGACTCTATTCATTTCCTGACAACACATGTTAGGCTAACTGGTCTATAATTCCCTGGTTTCCCTCTCTCACCATTCTTAAATAACGGAGTGACATGCACAATTTCCCAATCTAAAGGAACGGTTCCTGAATCAAGAAACTTTGGAAGATTATAGTTAGGGCATCTGCAATGTGCTCACCTACTTCCTTTAAAATCCCTGGGATGGAAACCATCTGGTCCTGGGGATTTGTCACTCTTTAGTGCCATTATTTTCTTCATTACTGCTATTTTGCTTATGTTAATTATGTTGAGTTCCCCCACCCCACCCCTCGCCATTGTCCAGGAGGAAGGGCAAGACGACTCCTCAGAGGAGCCTCCAGCCTCTGAGGGCACACCGTTACCAGACATAAGCGCACCCAGCACCAGCGCAGATACTTACACCTCAGTGGGTCCCACGCGAGATGGAGTAGTGTTATTACCTGGTGTATCACAACTCACAAGTGAGCAAGAGGAGATGGTGGAGACAGAGACAGCAGTGAAGACTCCTTGCCGGAGGGCGCAGGACGCTCCCAGCTCTGCTCAGCTGCATGCAGACGCTGAGCCTCGGGGGCCATCTAGAAAGAGGGCGATCCTGGAGGTGCAGGAAGAAGTGCAGGAGGCTTTGACAGGCTTTGCGACCGCGATGTCTGCAAATGTCCAGAGAATGGAGGAGTCCATCTCCAAAATGAGCATCACCGTGTCGCAGGCGATTTCAACTGCAGGCTCTTCCATGGATAGGATGGCCACCTGCATGGAGCAGCTAATGCGCCACTCACAAGAGCACATGGTCTCTATGGAGAATAGATGGCTATTTATGGAGAATAGATGGCAGAGGCTCATAGATGTCCTCTCTAAGAGGGATGTCAATGTAGAATTGGGTCCTCATGGCCCCACTGCGGTGCAGCAAGGTGCTCTCCAGCTCCTTGTTAGCAGGGAAGTGCGGGTGGCCCATGAGAGGGATGATGGTCAGAGAGGATATGCAAGTTGGGGTTCCTCTCAAAGCGCTCCCACTTGTCCCCCGTTGACCCTGCCCCCTTAGTCAGAGCCCCAGATGGCTTCTCAGATCGCGATGGCCAAGTCTGCCACTGCACAGTCGCAGGAGGAGCAGACTTTGGTGAGTCCACCACAGGCTCCAAAACCCAGAGGACATCCGCCAAAAGGGTCTGTGCAGTCGCAGCAGGGAAATGAGCAGGCTGCCTCTACCTCTGCTGAAGCCATAGGGGAAGCACCTCGTAGAAGCAAGCGTAAGAGAAAGATGACACACAAGTAGATTCATAAGGGTAGCCACTTGGGTGTTTTATTAAATGTGTCTGTAAGTTTCCGTTACTGTGACATCACAGATAAAAATCTTTATTTTCACCACTTTAAGGTCATGGACAAATTTGTGTGCACCTTTGGAAGTGGCTTAGTGAGTTGGAGTGAATGGTGAGACATAACGTTACCTCCAGCAATGGTGGTCAGTGTGAAAGGAATGGCTTGGTCATTGTAGGGATGCTTTATGGTGTTGCTGTGGGGTGGTGGCAGGCCTGGCGCAGCATGTGGCAGCCATATGGATGCAATGCATAAAGTTAAGTAAATCTGGCCATGATGAGCCCATCCCTGGCAGCAATGTGCTCGGGTGGTGGTGGGATCTGGACCGCAGGCTCCTCCTGCTCCTTCTCCTCCTTGTCTTCCAGCTGATGTTCCTCCTCCTTCTCCACCTCTGAAGAGTCTGTGCGCTCAGTGCCTTGCTCCTCATGCAGCGCTAATCCTCGCTGCTGCGCTATGTTGTGTAGGGCACAGCAGACCACAACGATTCTGGAGACTCTGGCTGGTGCATACTGAAGGGCTCCTCCAGATCTGTCAAGTCATCTGAAGCGCATTTTTGAGCATGCCTATTGTCTGCTCTATGACACATCTGGTGGAAATGTAGCTTTATTATATCTCTCCTCGGCCTCAGTACTTGGCCTCCTCAAGGGTGTCATGAGCCACGTCTTCACTCGATAGACCTTGTCTCCAAGCAGCCAGCCGGAAAGTCTGTTTGGAGGAGTGAAGAGCTGAGGGAAGGTGGACTGGTGCAGGACGAAAGAGTCATGACAGCTCCCAGGGAATTTAGCGCACACATGCATGATGATATTCCATGCATGAGGATACAGACGAGCTGCACATTGAGGGAGTGGAAGCCCTTGCGGTTGACAAAGACTCCTGGGTGATGATGGGGGGGGCCCTGATCACCACATGTGTGCAGTCGATGACGCCCTGCACCCGTGGGAAGCCAGCCAGAGCAGCAAAGCCGAGCGTCCGCTCAGTAGCACTGGCTTCATCAGTGGCAAAGTCGATATAATTGGCTGACTTGTCAAACAGGGCATCGGTGACCTGTGTGATGCATCTGTGGGCGGCTGACTGTGAGATGCCACAAATGTCTGCTGCAGATCCCTAGAAGGAGCCTGAGGCGAAGAAGTTGAGGGTGCTGGTGACTTTGACAGCCACTGGTAAGGCGTGTCCACCCGCTCCTCTGGACTGCAGGTCTTGCTCCAGCAATCTGCAAATGTCTGCGATGACCTGGTGCAATAGCTTGAGCCTCCTTTGGCGATGCTGCTCCGTTATGTTTAGGACGCTCATCCTCTGCCTGTATACCCTATGTTGGAGGTATCGCCTCCGGTGCAGTGCAGCCCTGCATTGATGCCCTCTGTCCTGTGTAGCATCAGGTGGTTGAGGAGAAGGTTGGTGGAATTGTTGTTGGTGTGCCTGGTGCTGCTGGTGTTGGGGCTCATCGTGGTCCGATTCTGAGGACCAAGGTGAGACAGTATAAATGGCACCCATGCTGATGGAATAGATGCCAGGTCAAGTAGAGATGAGAGAAGCAATCTGTCAATGGTGAGATAGGTTCTACCAATGAGGTGACAATGAGGTGATACCGACGTTGCTGGAAACACTTGAAACCTCTAGAAAGCTAAATCTGTGCTGACAATGCAGTCAGCAACAGCATCTGCCTTAGGAAAGTGATCAGCTGTGAGGTGGGAGTTTTTATTGTACTTTTCATGCTGTGCACTAATGAGCTGGATCACTGGCCACTCAACTTCCACCTCAGGCTCACAGACGTGGTTCCCGAGCTGCGTGATTCCCATGCTCATCCAGGGAAATTCGAAAGGTAAGGTGAAACAGGCGCTTAAGGGTCTGACAAGTATCTAATAATGATTTAAATTTGCTCGCCCGCCTCTGCCGTTCGGGTCACGGCCGTACCAACAAACACGCCCAAGGGAAAGGCGCATGAGGGCGGAATTACGGCGGGTTCCCGACCCACTGCAAGATATTTCAAATTTCCCACCTGACCCGTCTCCAATCGTGCCCGCACGGACCCCAGAAAATTCTGGGCATGGTGTTTACTCCTCATTTCCTACTTAGAAGAAATGTGATTCAATCAGAGGAGAAGAAACTCGCAGCTTTCCAAGTTCAGAAAGTCAAGAATATCAAACACGCAAACACAAAAAAATTTGCATCAAATATTCCATTGTTATAAAATAAAAATGTTACAGCATAAACCTCTAAAGTTCAATCTCTCTCTCGTGGCCACGTCTCAGGGATTGTTACACTATCTGTTGGAAGATATATAAATGTCACTCAGAGAATACATTATGAATGAGCAAGGCCGTGTAGTGTTCTAGTACCATGTCTGTTGGAGTGACAGATGTGGAACAATACTGCCTAGTGATAGCATGGCAAGTAACACACGGCCCCTGAACCAGCAACTGCCGACATTACAATCGCTTTTTGAAAGGAAAATTATGTTTTTAAAAGAAAGGTTATAGTATGAACATTGCTTCAAGTTAAATCATGGCCTAGCTGGCAGAGAGTTAAAGGAGCAAAATTTAATTTTAAAGAAAATGTCAAAAAGCACTTCTTAATTAAAAAGAGCAATAAAGTTTTGGAAGTAGGGGAGCAGAGGCAAAAGCATTACAGATGTTCAAAGTGCAGCTGGATCCTATATCCTTGGGGTGTGTAACTGCAGCCCGTGGGCTGCTGGTGCCCCTGGGGACGATTTTCAATGGCCATCCACCTGTTCTCCGATATTATGTGGGCATTAGGACCCTGGGTTGTGGTCTTGCGCCGGAGGGGCGGCTGATGCCATTTTTCAGTCGGGCTGCTTGTGAGGCGTCCAGTAGCCTGCCTGAAACTGGCAAACGGCTAAGAAATATATTAAATGAAAAGGTCCTGCACCGGTTTCAGAACCCAAGTGCCTTTTTTTCAAATGCTTGCAGCGTGCTATTTGCCAGTTCCACACAGGCCCACAAAGCATGGAGGGGTCCAGTCGGGATGGTACCTTTTCCTGCATTACTGGATCACCAGCTGCTCTCAGGTATGTCACTGGTTTGTTCATTTCAGCAGCTGTTGTAGCTGAGATTAAACTTTGCAAAAGGTTATTTTCATGCATTTAGAGTGTAATTTTGATCAGGGGCTTGTGACAAAATGCCTGGTTGACATCATGGGTTGGGTGATTAGGATGGCATTGTGGCTGAAAGAGGAGGAGCAGGCAAGAGTTCAGAGACCAGGGCAAAGAGGCAGAAGCTCTCAGAAGCCCTCACCCTATTAGAGTGTACAGGTCAAAAACTTCATAACTGCAGTTCAGCGATGATTAGTCTGCTGTACCAGAGGGGCTGTCACAGAGCTATGCCACCTGCAGGATCAACCGTAGCCCAGCGCCAGATCATGCTTGTCCTTGGCAGCATCTCTGAAAGTCACTGTGGAGGTGAAATGTTATACCTCAGGGTCATTACAGGCTGCAACAGGTGGCATTAGCAACATTAGCCAATCTGCTGTGCATGCCCTGTTTGCCAGAGCCAATGGCTTATCTCCTCCCCTATGGAGGCTGCAAAGCAGAAAGACAGGTCTCTGTGCTGTTCCAGGATTACAGGCTTCACCCAGGTTCAGAGCATCATCGACTCCGAAGACATGAATGTAATAGAGCCACCTGGTGGACTACTGATGCATATAATAATGAAGCCATGTGCAGTACAGTTCTTACCAGAAGCCATGTTGTGCTGTTGTATATATCTGCTGTGTCCCAAGATATCACAGAATTGGCGATGAGGATGCGATTGCAGATTCCCTAGCTGAAATTTTTGTTGGAGGATAATCCTGCCAACCCACAGAGGGACTGTTAAAAATTCTTCGTTTTGCAGAAAAACGTAAAAATCCGAGGTAAATTTCGAGCACACGTGGCTGAACTGTCGATGTTGCCAGAGTCCAGATGACCGCACCTATGGGAATAATAGGGCGCTTGGGTGAGTTCCATTGTGACCGAGAGACTTTCGGAGCATAGTGGAGCGGCTAGAAATGTTTTTCACCGCGAATAGTATTGTCGAAGTCCCCGATGATATAAACCGTAACCGGGCGATTTTAGAAATGAAACGGGCTATTTTTTTGACTGAAGCAGGCCCCGATGTGTATGAAACCCTGAAAAATGTGCTTGTTCCCGCCAAGCCAAAGGACACGCCACTGAATGGAGATCCTAACCAAGTTAGAACAGCACTACAGTCCTGAGCCCCTGGAAATTGCTGAAAGTTATCGTTTTGGAACACGCAATCAATTAAATGACGAGGGTATCAGTGAGTACATTGTAGTTTAAAAAAAGCTATCCATTCACTGTCATTTTGGAAACTTTCAGGACCGAGCTTTGCGTGACCGCATTGTTTGTGGGTTGAAAAATTAATGTATCAGAAGTAAATTGTTGACAACCCCTAACTTGACTTTTGACTTAGCTTGTCAGACAGCTATGTCGATGGATATGGCCAACCGATACTCCCGAGAGTTCCGCACCATTTCCAGTTGTCAGACAACCAAGGTGAATCGGCTGCAGGCTAAAAGTAAAAGGCAGTTGGGCCCCAAGGCCTCAGCAACTGGCCAAGGTAACAGTGCATTGAAGTCATGCTATCGGTGCCTGGGACAACACATCACTCAAAGCTGTCCATATGTGAAGGCAGAGTGTTTCTACTGCAAGAAAACTGGGCATCTTGCGAAGGCGTGCTGACAGAAGAGTAAACCGACTGGCAATGCTAGAAGTAGAAATCGCCAGACACTATATACCACTGAAGAGAAGCAGCAGGACGAGGAGTTTCTGGAGATTCATGTCATCAGGAGCACGAAGGTATCTAACAGTGATTCGCAAGGTATCATCATCCAAGTAGATGTGACAGGAACCAGGATAATCGACACTGGTGCATCCGTAAGCGTAGTACCGGAATCGCTATATCGTGACAAGTTGCATGATTATCAACTAGAGAAATCGAAGGTAGAGCTGCGAGACTACTCAGGAGAGCAAATCCCTGTAGTAGGAAGTGTCACCATACCAGTGAAATACAAGGATCAGTGTCAGAGCTTGCCTCTCATAGTAGTGGCAGGAGACAAGCTTGCCTTGATAGGTAGAAATTGGTTGGGATCACTGAAGCTGGATTGGAATGATATTTTTCGTGTGGAAGTGAAATTTGCATCGAAAGATGATGTCATCAAGCAATATCCGAAGGTGTTCAGCAAAACGGGCAGTCCGATCCAAGACTTCAAGGCAAGTGTCAGAGTGCAGAAGGACGTGAGACCAGTTTACTGCAAGCCACGTCCCATACCTTACGCACTCAAGGAGAGAAGATTCTCTCACAGCTACCCTACCTGAAGAAGGAGCGAACAGCTCTGAAAGCTTGTAAAATTAAATAAATCGGTTGGACTATAACCTGGTGTAGTGCGACTTCTCACTCAAGGAGAAAGTAGAGCAAGAACTCAAAAGACTAGAAACTGAGAACAATAATATCTCAGTAGATCTGAGTAATTGGGCTACACCCATTGTTCTACCTAAGTCAGATGGTGTGGTGATTATAAGGTAACCGTAAACCAGGTTCTAGTGTGTAATCTACCCAATACGTTGCCAAATGTGGAAGATTTGTTCACAACGCTGACAGGTGGCCAGATATTTTCGAAGTTAGATCTAACAAACGCCTACCTACAACTTGAGTTAGATGAAGAGTCCAAGTCATGTTTGACTATAAATACTCACAGAGGCCTATATCAGATCAATAGGCTATCATAGAGTCATAATGGCACAGAAGGAGGCCATTCGGCCCATCGAGTCTGTGCCAGGTCTCTGTAGAGCAATCCAGTCAGTCCCATTCCCCCGCTCCATCCCCATAGCCCTGCAAGATAATTTCCCTCAAGTGCCTATCCAGTCTCCCCTTGAAAACATTGAGTGTGTCCGCTTCCACCACTTCCGTCGGCAGTGAATTCCAGGTCATCACCACTCGCTGCATAAAAAAGTTTTTCCTCACGTCCCCCCTGTATCTCTTGCCCAAAACCTTAAATCTGTGTCTCCTAGTCCTTGTACCATCAACTAATGGGAACAGCCTTTCCCAGTCTAGCCTGTCCAAACCCATCATAATCTAATGTCAAGGCTGCAGCTCTTGCTGCACCAGCGGTTTCATGGTCACGGTTTTAGCTTGTAACAAAGCAGGGAATTAATAATGGAACAATTTGATATAATCCTCAGATATAGGGGTGACCGCTCAGCTGAGTGGCAGCGTTCCCGCCCAAGCTAGGCAAGCGCAGGGTTCGATCCTCCACTCCAGGCAGTCCCAGCTCTGGCTCTGAATTCTGGGTTGAGGTCCAGTGGGATACTTGTGTCTAGTGGTTTTTGGAAGACCATAAAACCACCTTACCGGCTAGTGTAGAGATGGTTATAGCCATGAAAGGAACTTGCACTCCAAGGCCTGTCAGACTGTTAATCAATCTGCGAAACCTTCCACTACCGAGGGAAGGGTGTGAAGTTACCAAAAAAATACAATCAGCTATAAGGCCTCTTAAATTATAATTCAATCAACTTCCCCTCCCAGTTTTTAACATAGTTTAAGCTTGAATTGGTTCCACACAAACAATCAGGTTAGGGTTAGAGCCGGCACGGGCTCGACAGGCCGAATGGCCTCCCTACGTGCCATAACCACTCCATGATTCCAGCCACACCTCTGACAGCAGCTTTTCTCACTTATTAACGATCAAGGCAGTAAGCCAACCCGAAGAGCAAAATGATATATGGCATGTTAAAAGGCAAGACCTCCATTGAGAGCACCTACTCTTTGAATGTGAGCCTAAAGATTTGGACCACTGCCAAAGATTTTACACCTACTACAAAAGCAAAATACTGCGGATGCTGGAAATCTGAAATAAAAACAGAAAATGCTGGAAATACTCAGCAGGAGTATCATTTGGAGTGTCTTCTGCCCCCGACAATATTACAGGGGGTGATGAACCAAATTTTGCAAGGGATTGAAGGGGTAGTGTGTTATTTGGATGACATACTCATTTCAGCACCAAACAGGCAAATCCATGATGAGGTGTTGAATGAAGTGCTCAAAAAGAGAAGCACGGAGTACGAGTGACAGCTCACAAGTATGAGTTGTTTCAAAACTCAGTGGAGTACTTAGGGCACAGAGTAGACAAAGATGGTTTACATCCAACCAAGGGAAAGCTGGATGCAATCAGAAATGCACCCACTCCCAAGAATATCTCTGAACTTCGATCATTTTTGGGTCTTTTGAATTATTACGGAAAGTTCCTACCAAACTTGGCTACATTGTTACATCCACTGAATGAGCTGTTGAGAAAACAGGTCCCTTGGAAGTGGTCAAAAGAATACGACACAGCATTCAAAGAGTGTAAAAGCCAGTTAGTAGAGAGTACCATGTTAGTTTACTATCATGTATCTAAGGAGATCAAGCTAGCATGTGATGCCTCTCCGTATGGAGTTGGGGCAGTGATCTCTCATGTACTAGATAGTGGGGAGGAGAGACCAATTGCTTTTGCTTCACGCCTCTCAGTGCCAGTGAACGGAATTATGCGCAGATCGAAAGGGAAGCTTTTTCATTGATTTTTGGGGTCAAGAAGTTTCACAAATACTTGTTTTGTCTTAAGTTTACCATAGTTACTGACCATAAGCCCCTGACAACAATCCTCCATCCAAAGTCCCCAGTTCCAACCTTAGCTGCAGCCCGAATGCAGAGATGGGCGATGATTTTGTCAGCGTATACATGTAAGGGTTTGCGTGCGTGTCTCTCAGCCTGTGAGATTCGCGCGGCTCTGTGCAGCCTGTGTGTCAGTGCGGGTTTAGGCCTTGTTGCCTGTTCTGGTCTCCAGCCAGTCTGGGAGCACTAGACACACCTGTGAGTGGTTCGAATCACTCGCCCTTACGGTTCCAGACACTGGACTTAGATGCGAGAGCAGTAATGGAGATGAAACTCATGTAGACTCGGTTGAATGGTACGAAATGGAAAATCTTTATTGCATGATATTTAAGATTACGAAATACATGTCACAAGCACAGATTAATGACAGTACAATCTTACACACAGTTATATAGCTAATTCTAGGGAAACGAGTTACGAACGACACACCGTAAATAGGGGCACACATTACAAGTATCCTTAATACTTAAACCCTCCCCTATCAATATCTGTCCTAGCTAGATTCGTAGGATTCGAGACTCATGCTCACCACTCGTGATAACTCGGAGAAATTCCGAATAGCTGATCGGATGTTTTCACCGCAGCACCCACGTGTCGATCAGGGGGTCTCCTGGTCCCACTTGTTTACTTGCTTCTGCTCCGGCTAGCAGGCTGGAACATCTGTTGTGATGAAGATCTGTGTTGGTTGGTTTAACAAGCACTGTCCTGATGGGTTTCACAGACCAGTCAATATCTTCATGGAGAATCTTCCGAGGTCCGTTCTTGCAAGTTCAAAGAAGTCTTCCTGGCAAGGAAAAATGGCTATTCGACCTACAGGCGCGGTCGGGGCTTACTGACCGTGGCGATAAGTATGGTCTTCCTCTCTTCTCATCTCATCTCATCTCATCTCGGGCCTTTGGTTCCGATGCCAGTTACCAACATAGGTCTTCGTTACACGACACGAGGTAGATCCGAACGGATCACAAAGTTCAACAGTCTTTTTAAAAGAGACACCAAGCCAGCAGGAACAAGATGGCGAGTCAAAACACAGGAGCAGCCACGAGGATACGAGTCAATCGGATAAGAGAAAGATGGACGGTTGGAGCTTGTAATTATAGTACAAAATCTTCCGTTTCCCGCCCAACCTTAATGCCTTTTCTTTTGTTTGGGTTTGGCGCTCAAATGTCTTGTATAGGTGATCTCCGTTTTTAATGGGTTTCGGGGCTACTCGTAAATGCCTGAGTACCTGTTAATATTTCTCCCATTGTTAAATCGGTCGGTGTTCTCCCTGGAGGGGTTTTGGGGCTTCCAAGTGTTTTGTATAACTACCCGCTAACGGCTCTCTCATCGTAGAGTCGTTGGGATTTTACATATTAATGTCTTTGGATGGGCCCTTGATTACTTGGTACAATAGCTTTCATTCGTACCTGGGAGACCGATTTCAGTATTTATGTGTATACTGCAAACCCATAATGTCTCGTGTATTATCTTCAATGTGCTGAATCTTAATCGATCTTGCACAAATGTTTATTGGAACGCCATCTTGTCTGCCTGTCGAAAAGTCTAGAATGTTCTGCCACGAGGTGCGGCGGCCATTTTACAGGCTGCTTGTGTCCACTTTGAAAAACCTGACAGCATTCTGCTGAAATAAAAACTGTTTGAACGAAACTCTGTGTTTTCTCCTTATTAATAAAATCGCGATATATTGCGAATTCTACATACATATGACATTGAGTACAGACGATCAGCTGATCACAGTAATGCTGATACTATGTCCAGGTTGCCATCCCCATCACAAGTTACACCCAATAAGGAAGAAGTGTTCTATTTCTCATACATTGATGAACTGCCAGTCACAGCTGAAGAGATTGGTAGGACAACCAAACGTGACCCAATTATGTCAAAGGTGTATGATTACATAGCAAATGGATGGCCAAACCAGGTATCAGAGGAAGATATCCTTCCATAGGAATGGATTGTCAGTGGATAAAGATTGTATCATGTAGATTGTAGATTGTATCATGTAGGAGTGGTTTCCCAAATAGGTTAAGGTCTAAATTGTTAGGAGATCTTCATGACCAGCACCTGGGAATGTGCTTGACCAAGAGCTTTGCACGCAGTTACTTATGGTGGCCAGGTTTAGATAAAGAGATAGAATACATAGTCAGTCAGTGTATAACATGTCAATCGGTGAGCAAGAAACCATGATCAGTACCATTACAGCCATGGAAATGGCCTCCAGAGTGTGGTAAAGGTTACATGTAGATTTTGCTGAGCTAGAAGGACAGCAATTGTTCATAGTTAGTGATAGATAGTCACTCAAAGTGGTTAGAGGGGTTTCCTAGACAATTTGCGAAGATTGTTTTCTTCATGCGGCCTTCCAGAAGAAATTGTGTCTGATAATGGGCTGCAATTTTGTTCAGAAGAGTTCACACAGTTCATGAGCAGAAACAGTGTGAAACATACCAAAGTTCTAACGTACCACCCTGCTTCAAATGGTGCAGCAGAGCGCACAGTACAAATTCTCAAACGTGCCCTCATCAAGCAAATGTTGGATCCAAATCCAAAGAAGCGTCAGTTGTCGTTGGACCACAAACGGGCAGATTTTCTGATTACCTATCAGAATACTCCTCGTACCACTACTGGTAGAAAACCAGCAGAGTTGTTTCTCAAATGACAGCCACGAACCAGGTTCTCGTTGTTAAAGCCAAACTTGGCACAGTCCGTAGAAGAGAAATAATCAAGGCAGAAAGAAAGTCATGATAAAGGTAAAGTTAGAGAGAGAAGTGTGAAGTTGAACCAGAAAGTTAGAGTGAAGAACCATCACCATAAATGGTTAAAGTGGTAACCAGGAAGAGTAGTGAAGATATGTGGCTGTCGCACATATTTGGTCAAGATGTTTGATCATGGAAAGGTTCGGTTTGTTCACATTGATCATATCTTACCTACAGATGTGGAAGGAGTTGAAAGCTGGGATGATTCAATTTATTCTGATGAGTCAGATAGTCTTGTTACAAGTAGAGTACCAGTAGCAAATCCTACATCAGATGTACCAGAAACAAGTCCAAGAGAAAGTCAGAATTTAAGTCTGAGCCCGAGTCAGGTAGACAAACAGTCTGAAAGTGTAGAGAGTCCAAATGTAGATCAAGGTCAGCCCTTGGAGAAAAATTATTCGCAGGCTCAACCTAGAATGAATCAAAGTCCTACAACAAGATCTGAACGTTCTGTTCAAGAAAGAAGGTATCCTCTTCGAAACAGAAAACCAGTAGTTAAGTTTAATCTGTAAATATGGAAAATAAGTTCATATCTTTTGTTTGTGTTACAGAATTCGAGTAGAATTTGGAAACATAAAATGGGTTCCATTTGAGAAATGTATACCAAGAGTTGTGTATACCATGCAAGTCATGTACAATGATTATTTGCTATGATTAACTTCTTCAATAAGGAGGGAGACGTGTAATAGAGCCACCTGGTGGACTACTGATGTATATCATAATAAAGCCGTGTGCAGTACAGCCATGTTGTGCTGTTGTATGCTGTGTCCCAAGATATCACTGAAGAATTTATATAGTGCTTTACACAACCTCAGGATATCACAAACAGCTTTGCAGCCAACAAAGTGTAGTCACTATTGTAATGTAGGGAAATACAGCAGCCAATTTGTGCACAGTAAGGTCCCACAAACTGCAATGTGATAATGACCAGATAATCAGATGTTTGTTGAGGGATAAATATTGGCCAGGACACTGGGAGAACGCCCCTGCTCTTCTTTGAATAGTCATGATGCGGAGATGCCGGCGTTGGACTGGGGTGGACAAAAATGAGAAGTCGCACAACACCAGGTTATAGTCCAACAGATTTATTTAAAATTACAAGCTTTCGGAGCTGTCGCCCCTTCGTCAGGCAAAGTTACTTTGCCTGACGAAGGGGCGACAGCTCCGAAAGCTTGTAATTTTAAATAAATCTGTTGGACTATAACCTGGTGTTGTGCGACTTCTCTTCTTTGAATAGTGCCATGCTCTGGGTGAGTAAAGAATGTCTGTATTGTGATGCAAAGGACATCACAACTATGTGGGACATGCTGGATGGATCAGTGGGTCTTTTCTTGCAAACTTGTGGAGATGGTGGAATCCCAGAGCCTGAATGGCATCAGTCTGAGCTTCGATCAAAGCAGCCAGTGTTGGTGCCATAGGCTCCTTGACTGAGAGCCCCACTGCAGTGTGCACAGAGCTGACCACATGCTCCATGGTTGACTGCATTGTTTCAATGCCACGAGAGAGACTCCACATAAGTTGGCGGTAGACTCATCCACACTGTCCAACATGGTGCAGAAGGTCCCTGGTAGGCAGTCCAAAGCATCGTGCAATCGCCAGAGCACAGCAATGAGTCTTTGTTTAAAGGCTAGACTCTGGATACCCTCATCTGTGCCCTCTACAGCAGAGCTTGAACGTTAGCTCCCCTCCATAGCATTGTGTCCTATACTCTCCTTTCCCCCTGTCCATGTTCTTGCTCACCTGAATTCAGTGAATCACCCAGTGCAGACCTCTGTCACTCACTGCCTATAGTATACAAGGTACCAATTTCTGAGCTGGTGCTTGCAAGAATCAGAATGAGTGATGGTGCATCTTCCAGAAGGTTGTTCTCCTCTTCCTCTGCTACAGTTGGGTTTGGGAGTTGTGATGGACAGGAAAGAGGGGAGATAAACAAAGGTTAGCACCCTTGGCAATTAGTGGCAAGGGAAAACAGTAGGAAATGACTGGCCGCTCCACGCACACCAGGTTGTCATGCAGAGTGTGTGAGGGAGAGAAAAGGAGGGGAAAAGGGTCAAATACCTGGCAGGACGTTCCTTCCAGCCTCACCACTAGCTATGCTTCATGTTGCCAATGCCGTCAATGGCCACCACCTCCACTGGTGTGAGGACTTGCATAGTAGTTGTTGATACTTCCCTCTTGTTGTGCACCACCTTGTCCTGCAAGAAGAGTGGGAGTAGGTCAGTGTGTGGCCTGTTGAAGTGGAGTGAAGATGTCTCTGGCAGCATTGCGTCATGTGCACAGTGAAAGAAAGAAGCAAGCAAGTGGGGAAGAGTGCAGTAGCAGAGTGTACAAATGAAGGCCGAAGGATGTGAGGAGATCAAAGCTGGACAGGCCTGGCAGTATATCCTAACACCCGATTTGCTTTTGCAATAGCCTTGTAGCACTGGTTATGGACTCATGAACTATAACACCCAGCTCTTTCACCCGCTCAGCAGTATTAAACACACAACCCTGCATGGTAGACATATGCTTGGCATTGACTCTGCCCAAGTGCATAATGCTGCATTTATTTATAAATAAAAGACATTTGCCACATACAGCCCATTCGCCCATCACATCTACATCTGCCTGCAATCTATTTTTCTCATCTAAGGTCCTTAAATCCACAAATTTCTTTGTATCATCCACGAATGTGTGCACAGTTCCTCTCACGCCTTGATAAAGATGGTGAAGATCAACAACCGTAACTCTGATCCCTGCGGGACAACCATTAGTAACCTGTCTGCACGCAGAACCATTATAATCAATAACTACTTTCTATCAATGAGAATGCAACTGATTCCTTACCCAACGCAAAATCTGCCCACAAATCACATAGGACGCTATCTTATTAAGTAGTCTTTAGTGCCACACATTGTTAAAGGCATTTTGTAAGTCAAGATACACAATGCTATCCGGACTATCTTCATCGAGCAGCCTAGTAACATCCTTAAAAAATTCAACCAGGCTTTTGATACAGGAAACAATAGCAAAATACTGCAGATACTGGAAATCTGAAATATGGAACATCTCTCACATCTTTCAGTTCTGCTGAAAGGTCGTTGACTTGAAACATTGGAGTCAATATTAACCCCCCACCACCCACGATGGGCTGGAGAGGGCCAGGCGGGTTAAAAATGAAAAATCGGGGAAGGCATCCCCAATCTGGTGCGTGCGTGTCTGCCGCCATTTTAATGGTGGCGGGTAACATGGAATGCATGTATCCCGTCTTGGAGAGGTGAGGCATTTCATTATAATATTTAAACAGATTCCCAGAGTGCAGTTGGGAGCCTGATTTAAATTTAACAGCTGCTGGTCGGGTTTACCAGGGCTCGGAAGACCGGCAGTGGAATGGAGGCGGAAGCAGCCGGTTCCAGCAGGTAAGTGCTTTTTAGAGCACTCCTTGTGGGCCAGGAGGAGCTGGAGTGCTGCGGCCGGCCCCTCAAGCAAACCTTCGGCCACCCTTCCACCGATTGCTGCTCCTCGCTGCTGTGATCGACCAACCCCTGATCTCTGGCCTGCTCCGCGATCAGGCCGACGCCCTCCCAACACCCAATCTTTCCCTCCCTCCCTCACCATTGTCAGGCTCTGACCCAACCCCGCTGTTGGACATCGTGAGTTAAAAGTTTAACAGTCAAACCTCAATGTATCTTGGATTAACAGGCTTTCCAGGCTATCCAATATAAACAGGATGACTTTGAAGTGTCGTAAAAAGAATGCATTACTTGTTTTCTGAGATTTAAAATGCTTGTGTAAGGAAACAAGTGTTAATAATGATGGTTACCCATGAGTGGTTAATGCTTAGTTTTCAGGTAATAAAATGTAACTTTAGTTTTAGCGTAATAAAACATGGGTAGCGAATCCATTAGCTGGTAACGCTTAAAAGGGTTTAGGGACTGTTACATCAGGAAGTCTTGTTTAGGGGAAGTAGTTTTGAAATAAACAACTGCAAACTGTTTACATGAATAATCTGTTTTTGAAGGATTTGGGAATAGATACGTCATACAGTCTTATCTATGACATTTTCCTTTGATGTAGTTAAAATATGGCGTATAAAAGGAGCATGATTTTCAACAGTATCTCAGAGGACTTGAAAGATAGAACTTGTAACCGAAAAGCCACTCTCTATATACAGTTAAGACTGATCACCTTTACTGTGCATCAATAAAGTCTGTTCTGTGTACTCCACTGCAAAGTCTTGTGCTTACTCAAAACGTGTTGTTGTGAAACAGAGGAGAAAGGATGTTGACTGCTAACCCCTCCTCTCCCACCAAGCCCCAATCCTGCATCTCCATCTTTCCCTCCCTCGTGATTGCTGGGCTTTGACTACTGCCCCTCCCCCTTCCCCCACCAAACCCGGTCCCCCGCTGTAGCCTCCTGCCATTGGATTTCCTGCCCGGCAGCCAGATGGGTTGTCAATCTGGCCAGCTGCCGGTCGGGAAACAGAAGAGGAAAATTATAATGAGGTCTTACAGGATCTCCACGTCCCCGGGGTTTCCTGGTTTCTCCCCCCAGCCCCAGCTACTGCACTCCCTGCTCCCCTGGGAGCCATAGGGCTCGATTTTGCCAGGCCCGAGGAGGCGGATTGGAGGCGTGTGAGTTGTTAAAATCGCCAAAAATGGCGGGCGGGCCCGATCCCGCCTCCATCCCACCTCCGAGCAATTTTCCCACATGAGTGTTTTCTGACCCCGTTTCCATCCCGCCTCCAAGAGGCGGGATAGGCCCTTAAGGCCATTAACAACCACGTAATTGGCTCTATTATCCCATTTTGAGAGGCCTTTCTGATTTTAACACTTTTCCCACGTGCTTCACGTCTCCTCTGGAACACGCCAGTGAATCCTGGCGGCATCACAAGTGGATTGTTTACTAACAGCTGCAGCTCCACCATTAAAAAGGAGTTTTCAGCAATCATCATTTGCAGGTGGCAGAACTTTGTTGTCTCAGGTCTGGGGGAACTTTTAGTAGGCCTACTCATTGTTCTGGAAGTTTGGAGCCTGACACCCATCTCCAGTGTGACCTCCTGGGAAACCCCTGTCCCCACCTTGAATGAGCGCTTCCTCAACTGAGGTATATACCAGAAGAATGGGAACTATTTATTTCCTTTCCTCTAGACATCAGATTCAGACGAAGACCAGCCGTGGCAGCAACAGAACCCTGAACAGCAGCACCAACTGCAGGAGCAACAGCAGGAGCTCCAAGCTGCTGCTCACCCACCTGAAGCTGCACAGGCCAGAGGGCGCCAGCGCATGGAAGCACATCGGCGCAGGAGATACCCCCAAAACAGGGTCTACAAACAGGATCAGCTACCTCAACATGACTGAGCAGCAGTGCCAAAGGAGGCTCTGACTTTCGCGAGAGGTAGTGGGTGACATCTGCGCAATGCTGCAGCAAGAGCTGGAGCCCAGAGGAGCAGGTGGACACCCCTTACCAGTGGCCGTTAAAGTCACCACCGCACTCAACTGTTTTGCTTCAGGCTCATTCCAGGGATCAGCAGCAGACATCAGTGGCATCTCCCAGGCGGCCGCACACACTTGCATCACGCAGGTAACCGATGCCCTCTTTGCCATTGCTCATAATTACATCAATTTCTCCAAGGATCAAGCCAGTGTAACTGTGCGTGCGGTTGGGTTTGACAATCTGGCAGGCTTTCCAAGGGTGCAGGGCGTCGTTGACTGCACACATGTGGCCCTTAAGGCACCCCATCGCAATCCAGGTATTTTTGTCAACCGCAAGGGCTTCCACTCCCTCAACGTACAGCTGGTGTGTGACCACAAGAAGGAAATTTTGCATGTTTGCGGAAAGTACCCTGGCAGTTGCCATGACTCCTTCATCCTGCGCCAGTCTAGTGTGCCTCCGCTCTTCAGTCCGCCAGACCAACTTTTCAGATGGCTACTTGGAGACAAGGACTATCCCCTGAAGACGTGGCTATTGACGCCATTGAGGAGCCCATCCAACGAAGCTGAGGAGCGCTACAACTCCATTTCCACCAGATCCATAATCGAACAAACCATCGGCTTGCTGAAGATGCGCTTTAGATGCCTTGATAGATCAGGTGGAGCCCTGCAGTACTCAGCAGCCAGGGTCTCCAGAATGGTCGTGGTCTGCTGTGCACTTCACAACATGGCACAGCATCGTGACTTGCAGATGCCTGAGGAACAAGTGGCTCATCACATAGCCTCCTCAGATGAGGAGGAGGAGGAGGAGGAGAGCAACAATGAACAGCTTGCAGAGGCGCATCAACCAGCGGCAGCAGCATGCGAGCACATTGCTGGCCGGGATGCAAGGAAATGCACTCATCTTGGCCAGATTTGCTTAGCCTAGACAATCAGGCACTTTTGCCTCGCAGCCTCTTACCAGAGCATTGACAATGGACAAGAACCTGCGGATTCCTATCACTCCGACCACCATACTGACAATTGCAAGTCACCCTGAGCCCTCAATGTGGAAGTCCCATTAGCGAAATGACACACGCCACAACTGCAACAGTTTGCCATCAGAATTTTTTATGACAATAAGCACCTGATGGCTTTTCAGAATTAAACACAACATTACACCCAAGTGACTACCCTTGTAATTGTCATTAAACCTGCTGACAAGTGTGGTGCTGTTGTTGTTTGGCGAACCGACCTCTACCTAGCGGAAGTTGAACGCCAACTCTCTGACACCTTCTCCTACATCCACCTGGACCATGACCCCACTACCGAACATCAAGCCACCGTTTCCAAGACTGTCACTGACCTCATCTCCTCTGGAGATCTTACCCCCCACGGCCGCCAACCTCATAGTTCCCCAACCCCGCACAGCCCGCTTCTACCTCCTTCCCAAGATCCACAAACAGGACTGCCCTGGTAGACCCATTGTTTCAGCCTGTTCTTGCCCCATGGAACTTATCTCTTCCTATCTCGACTCTATTTTTTCTCCCCTTGTCCAGTCTCTTCCCACCTACATCCGCGACTCCTCTGACGCCATCCGCCACTTTAACAGTTTCCAGTTTCCTGGCCCCAACCGCCTCCTTTTCACCATGGACGTACAATCCCTCTACACCTCCATCCCCCACCAGGATGGCCTGAGGGCGCTCCGCTTCTTCCTTGAACAGAGGCCCAACCAGTCCCCATCCACCAGCACCCTCCTCCGCCTGGCTGAACATTGAACAACTTCTCCTTTGACTCCACTCATTTCCTCCAAATCAAAGTGTTGCTATGGGTACCCGCATGGGTCCTAGCTATGCCTGCCTTTTCGTGGGATATGTGGAACACTCTTTGTTCCAGTCCTACTCAGGTCCCCTCCCTCACCTCTTTTTCCGGTACATTGATGACTGTATCAGTGCCGTTTCCTGCTCTCACCCTGAACTAGACAATTTAATTCACTTTGCCTCCAATTTCCACCCTTCTCTCACCTTCACATGGTCCATCTCCGACTCTTCCCTTCCCATCCTCGACTTCTCCGTCTCCATCTCTGGGGATTGTAAGGTTTCCAAAATTTGCAGATCCCCAAAACCTAAGGAAAAGGACTTTGGAACTACCTCAGAGTGATAAAAATGCATTTGGGCCTAACCTAAGGAATTTAAGACCAAAAACCAAGTTTTGGCATTTTAAAAACATGTCTGGGCCTGTAAAGGGACCAGGAGGTGGGTCAACCTCTGTAAAAGCAGTTTTGGGTATTGCAGTTAATTGCAATGTCTGGGGAACCGGGATGACCTCACTCAAAAGCCCCAGCAAGCATTAACATTTTGACAATAGACCCTGGGAGAAGACAGTCCCACCCAAAACAACAGGTCCCATCAAACCAATTACAGGGCCCATCAGAGACATGCATAATAAAACCCACTCAGGACCATTCTATAGAAAGACCGAGTCCAGCCCAGAAAACCAAACACGAAATCAATCACCAGTGATCAACCAAGGAGATCGACAGGATGCAAGCCATCCCAAAAGCCATTTGACACTTACAGAGCAGTTACTGGTAACAGGCCCGCCAAAATCAGACAATGAACTGAGCAGATTTGACGGGTAGATAAGGCCATGTTCAATGGGTGAGATTGAAGGCCTGTTAAAAAAACCAGTTAACACTCTAGTAAGTCGTTACCGATTAACGAGCCCGCCAAAACCAGACAATGAACTAAGTAGATTTGGCGGGTAGATAAGGCCACTTCAATTCAGTATAAATTGAAGGCCCGTTAAGCAGTTCAAGGTCGGTGGTCATCAGAAGAAGAAGAAACAAGGAAGAAGACAAGCCGAGCTGGAAGCGAGTCGGCATCGCTCACCACTCAGACACACCTGAGTCCAGCCCGTGAAGATACCACCTCGATGGACCTCCAACAACAGTCCCAACACAGTCACCCGGAGCAACAAGCAGCAACAAGTCACCGATGGCGCCACGAGGTTGACCGACACACTAGACAAGACCTAAAACCATCGCAGAAACCAAAGGCCTCAAGAAACCAACAATCGCATATTACCCCCAACTAACCGGGTAATAGCAGGCCACCGCGACCAACAAAGACCAACTCAAGGGAAGAAAACCCGAAGAACCGCAAAGTTTCCACTCTACAATCTACTCCTGACTTACCCCTGTGTAAGATTTTCCCCAAAGACTCTAAACCCTACTGCTAAACTAAAGAAATTGGGTACTCACCAGATAAATCCAAAACGACATCCTACTGCATCAGCGGACTCGCGAAGACTGACCAGAGACCCAGGTGAAGTCCTCTACCGCGTATGGGGTACGGCAGACACTAACCGCCATAAACAGCGAACCCCAAAACCGCGATTTAGCCCAACTGTCAAAGGATTGGTGAGCATTATCCCTGGTCCTTCAAAACCTAACTTAGCTAGTAAAGTGGGGTTGGGAGGGGTGAAGTATTGTTCTACTGTCATTTCCCTCGCTTGTACCGAAGTGTTCCCCACCTTTAGAGTATTAAGAGTGTTATTATTTGTGTTTTACCTTTTAATAAAGATTGAAGTTCTTTTCACCAAACTCAGTTGTCTGCTGCACCTTTTGTCAAAACCCCCAAATAAGTCCAAGGTCTAGAACCAAGGGAGTGGGAGCGATTCGAACTGCTCAGAAGTCAGAGGTGAAGCTGCCACAAAACACCACCCCCTACAGGATAGGTTATTGACCAACATTCACTACAAGCCCACTGACTCCCACAGCTACCTGGACTACACTTCCTCCCACCCCGCCTCCTGTAAGGACTCTATTCCCTTCTCCCAGTTTCTCCGTCTCCGCCGCATCTGCTCCGATGATGCCACCTTCCATACCAGTGCTTCCGACATGTCTTCCTTTTTCCTCAACCGAGGATTCCCCTCTACCGTGGTCGACACGGCCCTCGAGCGTGTCCGTTCTATCTCCCGCACTTCTGCCCTCACCCCGGCCCCTCCCTCCCGGAACCACGATAGAGTTCCCCTTGTCCTCACCTTTCACCCCACCAGCCTCCACATTCAACGGATCATCCTCCGCCATTTCCGCCACCTCCAACATGATCCCACCACCAAACGTATCTTCCCCTCACCTCCCCTTTCAGCATTCCCTCTGAGACACCCTAGTCCACTCCTCTATCACCCCCAGCACCCCTTCCCCCTCGCCCGGCACCTTCCCGTGCAAGCGCAGGAGATGCAACACCTGCCCTTATACATCCCCCCTTCCCACTCTCCAGGGCCCCAAACACCTCTTCCAGGTGAAACAGCGATTTACTTGTACTTCTTGCAATCTAGTATATTGTATTCGCTGCTCACGATGTGGTCTCCTCTACATTGGGGAGACCAAACGCAGATTGGGTGACCGCTTTGCGGAACACCTCCGTTCAGTCCGTAAGGGTGACCCCGAGCTTCCGGTCGTTTGTCATTTTAATTCACCGCTCCACGCCCACTCAGACCTCACCGTCCTCGGCCTCGTGCATTGTTCCACGGAAGCTCAGCGTAAGCTCGAGGAACAGCACCTCATCTTCCGATTAGGCACTTTACAGCCTTCCGGACTCAATATCGAGTTCAACAATTTCATAACCTCGGCCCCTACCATATATATATATATATATATATATATATATATATATATATTTTATCCACACTTTTGGTTTGTGCCTTTTCCCTTTTATTTTTCTCTCTCTCCCCCACAGCAGCTGTCTTTCATCCTGCCAGCATTTCACACTTCACACTTCTGAGCCATCTTTTGTTTCTTAACCTGTCCTATTACCATCTCGTCTTGCCTTGAGCATCTCTTAATGTCTCTACTTATCACAGACCTCCCCTTTTGTTCTTTTATTCCTTCCCCCAGCCTCCCACTTGCTTTTTTATCTGTTTCATTTCCTGCTTTTTTCTCAGTTCTGATGAAGGGTCATCGATCTGAAACGTTAACTCTGTTTCTCTCTCCACGGATGTTGCCTGGCCTGCTGAGTTTTTCCAGCGGTTTCTGTTGTTATTTCAGTTTTCCAGCATCCGCAGTATTTTGCTATTGTACCCTTGTGACTACTTGTGCATTATCTTCCTCTTACGCGTGCTCCTACGAGGTGCATCCCCTGTCGCTTCAGCAGATGTGGAGGCCCCTTGCTCACTCTCTTGCTGCACCTGTCTCGACACCTTTGGCGGGCGTCCTCTGGGTTTGCGAGCCTGTGAGGGCTCGGCAACAGTCTGCTGCTCCTGCGGCTGTGCAGGGGTTGAGACGCCGATCTCAGTTGGGTGTGGATTCTGGTGGGGCTCTGACCGAGGGCTCTGCAGTGGCATGATCGTGTGAGCGCTTGGAGAGGAGCCCCACTTCCTTGTTGTCTGCCACCAACATCCCTCTCATGGGTCAGCCCCACTTCAGAGCTAGCAAGTGGCTTGACAGCACCTTGCTGCACTGCAGGGGGGCCATGAGGACCCGTTTCTGCACTGGAAGTCCTACTCCAGAGGACTGCCATGAAGGTCTGGTTTCTATGCTCAATAGCTGACCATCGCTCCTCAAGAGATGCCAGTCTATTCTGAAGAATGACCATGTTTTCTACACTCTGGCAACTTAGCTCCTCCATGGCCGTAGCCATCCTCTCCTCTACTGTAGCCATCCTTTCCACGGAGGTTGCCATCCTTTACGTGGTGCTGCGTTCATGCACCAACGCCTCCACAAAGGCTCTGCTCATGTTCGCGATGGACTCCTCCATTCGATCCACACTCGCAGCGACCCTGGAGACAAAACCTGCCAGAGACTCCTGCACCTGTTCCTGGAGTTCCAGCACCGCTCTCCTTCTGGATGGACCCAGAGGCACAGGGTCGACATGCAGCTGAGCTGAGCTGGGAGAGTCCTGCGCTCTCCGACGAGGACTCTCCACTGTTGTCCCTGTCTCCATCATCTGCTGATGCTCACTTGTGAGCTGTGATACACCAGGTGACAACTCTACTCTAAGTCCTGAAGGTCCCACCGAGGTGTGAGTGTCTGCGGTGGTGATGTGTGCACTTAATTCTGGTGACGGAGCGCCCTCAGAGGTTGCAGCTTCCTCTGAGGAGTCTGGAAGCTCAGGCTCTTCCTCATGGACAGTGGGGATGGGGGCTCTCGATGGTCCTGTGGGGGAGTAAAGGAAAGAGTTAGAGCTGTGAGGTCAAGGTTACATGCACATTGAATAGTGCAGATGATCATAAGTCAATCTGTTAGAGCATCAGATTCATTATCATTGACTCATGCAATGTCAATGAGAGAGATGCCAAACTATTCTGTCACCAGCTTGCTGTGATGCGCCCGCCTGTCCGTCCCCCACTTGGGAATCCTCCTCGATCCCGTCGATTTCCAGGGCCGCCTCCTCTGAAATGGTGATCTGGGCTACTGAGGGTGGCCCTCCTCCTGTCCTCGCTCTTTTCCTCTTATTGTGGGCTCTCTTTTCCTGCAATGAGGGACAGAAGTGGAGTTTGAGTGAGAATGAAGGAGTGAGTGAAGAGAATCCATAGCATAGATGCTTAGAAGGATACCAAGGGCCCTCCCTGTGTGTTGTAAGTTGTTGTCATTGCATCACAGTGATAGAGGGTGTGAGGGCTGCATGGTCGAATAGTTAAGTGAATGTGACCATAGAGAGAGAGGGAATGGGTAAGGGTGCAGGAATGTCAGAGTCAAGTGGGATGTGGAGGAAGAGGTTGGCAAAGCAGAGTGCTGGTGAGGAGAGGCGATGGGGATGAGATTGAGGGTGATGGGAAAGTCATACTCACTTTTCCTGTGCGGAGAAAGTCATGAAACCTCTTCCTGCACTGCAGCCAGGTTCTGCGGAACATAGAGATGGCATTGACCTCCCGGGCCACTTGCAGCCACACAGCTTTAGTTTGTTGTGGTGGCTTTTTTCTCCCTGAGGAAGAGAAGAGCACCTCCTTATTGGTTCTTGCTCCCTCCACCAGAGCTTGGAGGGAGGGCTCATCAAATCGTGTAGCACATTTTTGCCTGCTGGTGGACATATTCGTACAATAAATTCCTCAGTACAATCAGCATAAAGATTGCAGTCTCCAGAAGAAGCAAGGCTGCTTGCAGGCCTTAAAAGCAGCAGCACTGATGACGTCATCGGAGGCGACTTTCTGGATGGAAAGACTAATTGGGCCAGGGGTTCCCACACGCTGGAACTGAAGTGCCCAATTAGGGGAAAATCACACTTTTTTCCCACATCACATCGGAGTCGGGGTCCTGACAGGGAAACCACCTGAAACGCCCCAGCCCGCCCACACTGGCAAAATCCAGCCCATTAACTCTGTTTCTTTCTCCACAGATGCTACCTGACCTGCTGAGTGTTTCTGACATTTTCTGTTTCTATTTGTAGAGACAGGATCTTCTCTTCCAGAAATCATGTTGAGAGCTCTAATAACCCCTTGTCTGTTCAGGTGGATGTACAGAGCATCTCTAATGATCCCTTCTAGCAACTTGCCTATGTCAAACTAATGGGCTTGTAATTTCCCAGTTCTGACTAAATTATTAGCACCACACGGGCCTCTCTCCAGTCCAGACAAATAAACCCAGAAAGGCCATATAACAGCAGCTAATATGCTGCTTTCTATGTGCTGCCAATGGCTCTCCAGATCAGATTCTGCCTTTTGGTAACTTGCTGGTAATTGTTGGAGCAGATTGGAATATAGAGATATGAGCCCATAATGAGCAAGAGTACTCATCTAAATAAGGCAGCCAATGGATGAGGAGATAAGACAGATAGCTGCATGGTATCCAATCGATCCTTTTGGGAGAAATAAGCTATATATTCAATTTCCACAGAACATATTCTTGGATAAAACTATTATTAATTCTCTGAAGCACTTCTGTATTGGAGAACGGAAGAATGACTCCATTGGAGCATGCTGCTAAGGTGGCCTGGTTTGCTGATTGACTCTGAGTTGTCGAACTACGGAAGCTTTAATGAAGTATAGGAGCAAAGAAAAGCTTTTATACAGATCATTAAATATGAAATTAACCTTTCTGCAACAATTACTAACGCTCTAGAAATTTTGAAAATTACATTGCAGGAGTTGACAAAAGCCAGGAAAATTGAAAGCTTTTTAGCCACCGTTCGATTTCAAATAGACATAAGGAATTAGAAATTGATGATGTGGATTTTTCCATCCAAGTACATGAATCAAATTCAGAGAGAGAAAAGGATAACCTCAACAATTGTGTGCAGGAAACAAAAATTAACTTAAGTTATTTTGCAAAAGCCAAAATCCTATGGTGTCAGCCTTGGTTCAGTTGGTATCACGCTCGCCTCTGAGTCACAATGACATGGGTTCAAGTCCCACTCCAGAGACTTGAACACACAATCTAGGCTGGCACTCCAGTGCAGTGCTGAGGGAGTGCTGCACTGTCGGAGGTGCCGTCTTTCGGATGAGACTTTGAACTGAGGCCCCATCTGTCCTCTCAGGTGGACGTAAAATATCCCAAGGCACTATTTCGAAGAAGAGCAGGGGAGTTCTCCCTGGTGTCCTGGCCAATATTTATCTCTCAATGAACATCACTAAAACAGATTATCAGGTCATTGCTGTTTGTGGGATCTTGCTGTGTGCAAATTGGCTGCCGCGTTTCCTACATTACAACAGTGACTACACTTTAAAAGTACTTCATTGGCTGTGAAGCACGTTGGGAAGTCCTGAGGTCATGAAAGGTGCTATATGAATGATAGTACTTTCTTTCTTTCTATGAACACAGGGATAAGCAGGTAGAAATCTCATGCATTACAGGTTCCCTGATCAGCTACCGTGACTTTGCGGGAAACCCCCTTTACTCATGCTGATCTTCCGCTGAAGATACAGCAGCCAATCGGGAAGAATCATCAAGGAAATTGCCGGCTACTCACTACAAAATGAAGAGGGAGAATCAAAACAAAACACTTCGGGGGGAAAATTCAGTTGGTTGCGCCTCCCGTTAGTGCCTTAAGAGGGCGCTAATGGGGCGCAAAGCAACTAGCGCCTGGGCGCAGCGATGTTTGCGCCGCTCACAAACTTAACTGGACATTTTGCGGCGGCGCTAAACACTACCGCCACGATCTCCTGCGCCGGCAGATCGTGACGTCAGTCGAGTGCGCAACGCCCCGGTATCGCCCCGGAGCGGCTATTGAGTGGCGCCCCCTGCCTTACCGCCTGACGCTAGCAACGACAGGTTGAGGGGAGCGTTCTGCAGTCATGAAGGGAAAGGGGGAGCGCTATTTAAAGGTGACCGCTTCCTGCCTTTTATTGTTGGTGCCATTTTTGAACTACGCATTCTGAGAGAGAGAGAGAGAGACTTCTGGAGAGATTCAACGTTGTGTGAAGGAGTTTTGGGTACTGAGCAGCACTTTGCAGGTTCATTTTGATTTGCCATTCCTTGTATCGATTTAGAAGAGACTGTGGGGGCTGCACTCTGAGCTCTTTGCCTGGTACTCTCCATTGTTCTTTCCAGCAGATTTGATGTGCAGGTCTCTCCAGGCCGAGATTCAAGGCTGCAATGAGCAGGATGTGGATGGAAAGCAAGATTAACCATCCCCTTTAAGAACTGGCCCGTGCCATTGTGTGTGTGTTCCATTGCTGACTGACATTACATGAGCTTCGCCAGCGCTCTGAGGTAGCGCCTCGCTCCTCGGCCTTTGCGCCTTAAGACAGGTGTGAAGCGCCTGATTTAGCGCTCCAATCACCTCCAGGGGCGATAAAAGTCAAGTTTGCAGTCGGTGGCGATAATTAGCGCCAGGTGCTAATCTTTGCGCACGGCCGATAATTGCGCCCCAAATGGGGCGATACTGAATTTCTCTCCCTTCAGATCTTTAAAGCGATTCTCCTTTTTGGGTGGAAAGGTCCCGAACATCGGCAAAAAAGGCTCCCACTGAAGGCCTTGGCTGAGATCAGGGCCTTCAGCAGTAAGTTTCTGGGACTGACTGGAGGGAGAGAAGGGAAGAGGCCCTCTCCCTCCATTGAGGCGATTTGGGGCCTTTACTGCTACTTCTCAAGGATCATGGATCCTGTGAGAGGCCTGCCGGGAACATTTACTTGAATAAAAACAGAAAATGCTGGAAATACTCAGCAGGTCAGGCAGCATCTGTAGAGAGAGAAACAGAGTTAACGTTTCAGGTCGATGAACCTTCCTCAGAACTGGAAAATGTTGGAGATGTAACAGGTTTTTAAGCAAGTGTACGAGCAGGGAAAGGGGAGAGGGGAGGAAAGAACATGGGCTCGATTTTACCAGGCCCGAGGAGGCAGGTTTGGAGGCGTGTGAGTTGTCAAAATCGCAAAAAATGGCGGCTGGTCCAAGAGGCGGGATAGGCCCTTAACAACCACTTAATTGCCTCTATAATCCCATTTTGAGAGGCCTTTCTGATTGTTAGACATTTCCCCCATCCTACACGCCTCCTCTGGAACACACCAGGTAATCCTGACAGCCTCACAATTGGATTGCTTACTAACAGCTGCAGCTCCACCATTAAAAAGGAGTTTTCCCCAATCATCACTTGCAGGTGGCAGAAGTTTGTTGTCTCAGGTCTGGGGGAGCTTTTAGTAGGCATAGTCATTGTTGTGGAAGTTTGGAGCCTCACACCCACCTCCAGTGTGACCTGCAGGGAAACCCCTCTCCCCACCTTGACTGAGCGCTTCCTCAACTGAGGCATATACCAGAAACATGGCGAACATTTATTTCCTTTCCTCCTGGACATCAGATTCGGACGAAGACCAGCCGTGGCAGCAGCAGACCCATGAGCAACAGCAGCACCAACAGCAGCAGCAACAACAGGAGCGCCAAGCTGCTGCTCACCCACCTGAAGCTGCACAGGCCGGAAGGCGCCAGCGCGCGACCACATTGCTGCCCGGGATGCAAGGGACACACTCATCTTGGCCAGATTTGCTTAGCCTGCACAATCAAACACTTTTGCCTCACACCTTCTTACCAGACCATCGACAATGGACAAGAAGCTGCGGAATCCTATTACTCTGACCACCATACTGACAATTGCAAGTCGCCCTAAGCCCTCAATGTGGAAGTCCCATTTGTGAAATGACACAGGCCACAACTTCAACAGTTTGCCATCAAATCTGTTTATGATACCATGACAAGGATGGCTGGTCAAAAAACAATACATCACAACACCTAAGTGACTACCCTTGTGACTACTTGTGCTTTATCTTCCTCTTACGCGTGCTCCTACGTGGTGCTTCCCCTGTGGCTTCAGCAGATGTGGAGGCCCCTTGCTCACTTTCTTGCTGCTCCTGCCTCCACAACTTTGGCGGGCGTCTCTGGGGTTGCGAACCTGTGCGGGCTCGCCAACAGTCCGCTACTCCTGCGGCTGTGCAGGGGCTGAGACGCCGATCTCAGTTGGGTGAGGACACTGGTGGGGCTCTGACTGAGTGCTCTGCAGTGGCATGGTCATGTGAGCACTTGGAGAGGAGCCCCCACTTCCTTGTTGTCTGCCACCAACATCCCTCTCATGGGTCAGCCCCACTTCAGAGCTAGGCAAGTGGCTTGACAGCACCTTGCTGCACTGCAGGGGGGGCATGAGGACCCATTTCTGCACTACTCCAGAGGACTTCCATGAAGGTCTGGTTTGTATGGTCAATAGCTGACCATCGCTCTTCAAGAGCTGTCATTCTATTCTGAACAATGACCATGTTTTCAAGACCCTGGCGACTAAGCGCCTCCATGGCCGTAGCCATCCTCTTCTCTACCATAGCCATCCTCTCCTCTACGGTAGCCAGCCTTACCATGGAGGTAGTCATCCTTTCCACGGAGGTTGCCATCCTTTCCGCGGTGATGCGTTCATGCACCAATGCCTCCACAAAGGCTCTGCTCATGTTCGCGATGGACTCCTCCATTCGCTCCACACTCGCAGCGACCCTGGAGACAAAACCTGCCAGAGACTCCTGCACCTGTTCCTGGAGTTCCAGCACCACTCTCCTTCTGGATGGACCCGGAGGCACAGGGTTGACATGCAGCTGAGCCGAGCTGGCAGAGTCCTGTGCCCTCCGATGAGGACTCTCCACTGCTGTCCCTGTCTCCACCATCTGCTGATGCTCACTTGTGAGCTCTGATACACCAGGTGACAACTCTACTCTATGTCCCGAAGGTCCTACCGAGGTGTGAGTGTATGCGCTGGTGCTGGGTGCGTTCAATTCTGCTGATGCTGCGCCCTCAGAGGTTGCAGCTTCCTCTGAGGAGTATGGAGGCTCAGGCTGCTCCTCCTGGACAGTTGGGACGGGGGCTTTCGATGGTCCTGTGGGGGAGTAAATGAAAGAGTTAGAGATGTGAGGTCAAGGTTACATGCACATTGAATATTGTGGATGATCATAAGTCAATCTGTTAGAGCATCAGAATCATTATCATCGACTCATGCAATGTCAGTGAGAGAGATGCCAAACTATTCTGTCACCAGCTTGCTGTGATGCGCCCGCCTGTCCGTCCCCCACTTGGGAATCGTCCTCAATCCCGGCGATTTCCAGGGCCGCCTCCTCCCAGGTGGTGAGCTGGGCTACTGAGGGTGGCCCTCCTCCTGTCATGGCTCTTTCCCTCTTATTTTGGGCTCTTTTTTCCTGCAATGAGGGGCACAAGTGGAGTTTGAGTGAGAATGAAGGAGTGAGTGTAGAGAATCCATAGCATAGATGCTTAGAAGGAGACAAAGGACCCTCCCTGTGTGTTGTAAGTTGTTGTCGTTGCATCACAGTGATAGGGAGTGTGAGGGCTGCATAGTCGAATAGTTAAGTGAATGTGACCATAGAGAGAGAGGGAATTGGTAAGGGTGCAGGGATGTAAGTGTCAAGTGGGATGTGGAGGAAGAGGTTGGCAAAGCAGAGTGCTGGTGAGGAGAGGCGATGGGGATCAGATTGAGGGTGATGGGAAAGTCATACTCACTTTTCCTGTGTGGAGAAGTTCATGAAACCTCTTCCTGCATTGCAGCCAGGTTCTGCGGGTTATTGAGATGGAGTTTACCTCCTGGGCCACTTGCAGCCACACAGCTTTAGTCTGCTGGGGTGGCTTTTTTCTCCCTGAGGAAGGGAAGAGCAACTCCTTATTGGATCTTGCTCCCTCCACCAGAGCTTGGAGGGAGGGCTCATCGAAGCGTGGAGCACACTTTGGCCTACTGGTGGACATAATCGATCAATGAAGTGCTTACTACAATGGCCATAAAGTTTGCAGTCTCCAGAAGAAGCAAGGCTGCTTGCAGGCCTTAAATCCAGCAGCATTGATGACGTCATCGGAGGCGACTTTCTGGATGAAAAGACTCATTGGGTCAGGGGTTCCCACACGCTGGAAATCAATTGCCCAATTAGTGGAAAATCGCACTTTTTCTCCACTTCACTTTGGAGTCGGGGTCCTGATACGAATGCCACCTGACACGCCCCAGCCCGCCCACAATGGCAAAATCAAGCCCCATGTCTGTGATAGGACATTTACTTGTTTTTCCAACTGCATACTATTGAAAATGATACAGCTGGAGGCTACCTTTCACATTACAAGGTAAAGAGGCGAGGGCGAAAACTAGTCAGAACACTGCTGGAGGCTCAACTTACTGATGGCAAAAAGAAAAGGGCAACATTTAGAGGCAGGGGGATTGAACTATGTTGTTCCAGTGAGCCAGATATACAGAATGGCGGAATTACCTCCTTCTGTGCTGTAAAACTCCCTGGGATAGATACCAGTCTGGGTCCGATTTCATAAGCAGCATGCCCGCCCGAACAGAGAGGCCTGAGGCTGTCCCGAAATTGGGCCTCCTCTACCTGGGGAGCGAGCTGCCAGAGCCTGTTGCCCCTCCAAAGGAAGCTTGTCACATGAGAGAAATTCAGCAACCCCCAGTGGGGGAGTTGGATTGGGCATCGTGGAGTCGATCAGCAGTACTGTGGAGTCGGGAGGACCACACCTGCGCCTCCTGTCTCCACAAAAAGCTTTTTTTAAAAAATGAAAATGCTTACTTTTGGCTGGGGCTGCAAAAGAATCCTGAGCTGTGCAGGTCATCGGAAACTAATTCATCAAAAGGGTCCTTCAACGGGCATTAGGCCCCTCATTAACATATCTTGCCAGGCCCTTCTCGTTGTGTTTTACCTCAGTCCGTGCGTGGACCCTACTCTGAAATGTAGATGCTGAATATGAAAGGTACGATTTACGTTATGAACTTCAAAGGAAACTCTCTATTCCAAGCCCCATTTCAGACTTGTGTTTGATTCATGGAGTATTCTGGACTGAGTTAGTCAGACTATTTAATGCTTTGGAATATCTTTAACACTCAAAGATCAGGATGTGCTGCATTAGCCTGGCTTTGAAGGTGATATTTCATATGATGATCAGACCTAATGGAGTGTTTCTTGATATTTCTTTATTCATGACAGAAGGGTCTTTTATGTCTTTTACCAGTCATCAGGATTGTCTGTAGATGGACAGTGACACAACTGGAGTAAGTGGTAAACAAGCCTTGTTTAATAATGAGGGATAATGCTGTAAAGAAAATCAGTCACATGCTGCTAGATGTGGCGCCTGTTTTTTAGGCGCTATGCGGCCAACTAAGACTCAAAAAGGGGATCCGAAATGAGCGCGTGCACTCCCAATGGGAAGTGCACAGGTTAACATCTTGGTAAAGGGGTTTGCGCGCGTGCACCTAATGACCACCGGCAGCATGCAGAGCAGCAAGATGATGACGCAAATCAATGTGCAATGCTGATTTGACATCAGCGCTGCCATTTTTCAACTCAACACTCCTGCCATTCTCGCAGTCTTAATCTCACACAGCTGAACATGATGTTAAATGGAATGAAGGCCCCCCCAACCAATCAATGCTACTTAAAAGGATCATGAAGTACTTGCGCATAAGTTGTTGGCTTATTTCTTCTGGCTACTGGTGTAATTGTACACATTTTTGAAGGTTTCCCATACTTGGCTAAAGTTTAATTACTCCACAGGGAGTGGTCTGGCTGGTTTGCAATATTTCTTTCGTCATATCAAATATTGTGCTGAAACAAATTGCTTCCAGATGTGAGTGGCCTGGTAAGGCTTCCTCTGGGAATTGAAAATGACTGGGAGAATGAAGAGAGACCACGCAGAGCAAGACAAGCTGCTAGAAGGGGGAGGAGGAGGTGGAGGAGGAAGCGCAAGAGGAAATGGAGGAAGAGGTAGAGAAAGGGAAGCTACAACGTAGATGGCTCCTTTCTGCCCGGGTGCTACATGATTAAATAATTCATGAGCGATACCTGTAACCTCAACTACATGTCCCCATTCACCAACAGTCACTCGCTTCTTACCTTTCCTCTATCACTGACCATCACATCTTCCTCTTTCTGCCACCACAAAAATACAATCCACCAAGAAATGAAAAGTCCAATACAATTTAATAACGTCACTCATTAAATAATCCATACAAAATAAAACTAATCACTCTGGTGCATTCCCTTAGTGCCTGTCTTCCATGTGCCTTTGCCTATCCTAGTGCTCCTATAAGATGCTTCCCGAGTAGCTGCAGCATGGGTGCTGGAAGGCTGCTGACCTCCAATTGAGGTGACTGCAGGTAGCCTTGGAGGACGACCTTGAGCAGCTCTGGGTCTAGAGGTCCTGGCTTCAGAATACACTATCTCGGGCTGGGCTGCAGCAGTCTGGGCTGGCTGGCTCAGGCAACAGCAAGGGAACTGGCGGAGTGGCGGGGGTGGGAACACGAATGCTGTCATCCTGAGAGAGGACAGCAGGTTCCTGTTCCATGGAGCCACTGCCACTCTCCCGGGGTGGCGCCTCAGCAATCCCGGTGATCTGTTGGAGAACAAATTGCTGGACTGCTGCGACGTCCCGGAAGCCCCTTTGATGAACAGTTGTATCCAGAGCCACGATGGCAGCAATCTGAGCTTGCAAGGCAGCACTCAGACCTTTGATGGAAGCTGTTTATGCTGTAATGGAAGCTATGACATTGGCCATCAGACACTGCATCATGGGGGGGTTCCAAGATATGGTGATGGAGGTGGCCACCCGTTCCATGTTTGAAAGGATGGGCTCCAAGCTCTGTGCAAAGACCTGTACCAAGTTGCAGCTGCTCTCCTCTATGCTCCTTGATATTGTGCGCAGGCTTTCCAGTTCACCAGCATTTGGTTGAGTAACACCCATCTGGTTCTACTGTAGCCTGGGCCACTGAAGTCCTCATCTGTCCTCCTCCAGTTCTTTCCTGCTGCCTCCTGTTATGCGCTACCTTCTCCTGCAAGAAAGAGGGAAGTGTGTCAGTGAGTGTCCTGAAATATGTTTGGGTGATGTAGCTGTCATGGTTGAATAGCTGCCAGTGTATGCGAGCTGTGAGTTGTTGGTGTGAGGCTTGCAGCAGTGCTAAGTGTGTGAGAGTGAGGTAAAGCATATGAATTTTCGGGTTGAGAACTGATTGACAGAGGTTATTGAAGGTGGGTGAAGGGGCTGTGGTGAATTGAGCAGTGGATGAGGCTAGTGGTGCAGTTGGTAGGATGTGCCATTTGAAGATTGAACTCACTCACCTTGACAACTCGTGTCAGGTCGTTAAACTTCTTTGTGCACTGCATTCATGTTCTTGGAGTTACACTCCTGGCATTGACCTCTGCCAGTACTTCCTCACACTGCCTCCTGAGCACATGTCTGGAGGGCCTCCTGCCCCCTGTGGATACAGGACGTCTCTCCTTCTCTCCACATCTTGCACCAAGGCCTCCAGTGCATTGTCAGAAAACCTGACAATGAAGTATCAGCCATTGCTCAGTTTATAGCACACTCATCTCTGAGGTTGTGGGTTCAAATCCCACTCCAGAGACTTGAGCACAAAAGTCTACGCTGACACTCCAGTGCAGTACTGAGGGAGTCCCCATGTATTTCCGAATCCTCTTCAAACTTCCAGCAGCAAGTGACCAGTAAAAGGTGATATACCTTTAAGTAGCGCTCAAAATCCTCCACCACGACTTGTTACTCCCAATCAGCTGGTCTGTTAGGAGAGGGTGTTAGGCCAAGCGCTGTCCACCAAAATGCCATGCAGTCTCCTTAAAGAGTGCTCGTAGGCAATTTAAGTGGCAATCAGCCCCATAACGATCCTCTGGGCGGCCGTTCATAGTTCAAGCTTCAACCCCTTTAACAAGATGGCGTCTTGCGCTAAACGCGAGCTAAGCCGGTGTTTCAGCTCAAGACCTTATCTTGGCCACCTCGGAGGCTCATACTTTTTGAACTGTAGACACTGCTGATGGTGGTATCTCCAGGAACCTTAGCCATTGTACACTCACGTTTGAAACAAAATAATCATCACTTGCTCATTCAGAGTTGGTGAATCATAGGTTAGACTGGAATTAATCATAGTTTGAACTCAAATTCCTTCTGCAGGGTTAACTTCATCATTATTTTTGTTACTGCTACCACATGACCACACTTTGCTGTTATACCAAATTTAAATTAGTAAATATTTAACCTGTACCAGATAACACTTTAAATTTCAGTTTGTGGACAGTGCTTCGGTTCGTCCTCTAATCAATACCTGCTGTTTGCATTAAGTTAAGTGATCACGGACCAGAGACTAGCATCTTATGAGCTCAACAGTAACTTAATGGAGTTTGCACCTAAGAATCTCCCCCAATTGCACTTTCAGACTCCCAGCTGCCTAAGCTGTGGTCTTCCATTCACCATAATTCTTTTGCAGCTGCCGATCTGCTCAACCACTTCTCCACATTCGATGCCCTCGTCCCCAGTAAAAACCTTTACTCTTTTCCATCCTTGTTGAGCCCCCTGGTACGGCCCTCATCTTCACTCCCTCAGTTCCAAAGGGCACAGATTGAGTGGGCTGGATTTTGATACTGGGGCGGGTTGGGGTCGTGTCATCCGCTTTTCGTGTTATCCATTCGACTGCAATTGGATGTGGGAGATTGATGCAATTTTCACCTAATTGGGCAATTGAGTTGCAGCATGTGGGAACCCATGACCCAGTTAGTGTTTTCAGACTGAAAGTCGCCTCTGATGATGTCATCATTGCTGCTGCATTGAAGGTCAGAGACTGCCTGGCCGTGAGAGGACCTGGATGCAAAATGAGAGAGAGAGAGAGAGAGAGAGAGAAATTTCTCACCACCACTCCCAGATATGGCTCCTCCATCCCAGATGCCTGCCAGTCACTGATAGTCAGCCCAGCCACTGATAGTCAGCTATCCAAATGTGCTCCCGCCAGGTTTCACAATCATGTTTCAGAACAGGCGTGCTTCACGGAGAACAAGGGTTAAAATCACAAAGGCCTTTCAAAATGGCATTATAGAGCCAATTTAGTGCTTGTTAAGAGCCTTAACAGCCTATCCCGTCTCTTAGAGGCGGGACGGAGGCAGGACCAGCAGACACGATTTAATGAAAATTGCGTGGAGGCGGGATGGAGGCGGACTTGTGCCCTCCCGCCAGTTTTTGCAATTTTAACCCCCCACACGCCTCCAAACCCGCCTCCACGGGTCAATGAAAATCCAGCCCAGTGTATCTGCTGCACCACTGGTTTAGCCATTCATTGTCAGATCTGGCGGGATCACATCAAGCACAGTCGGGTTTTGCTCTCCTCTGCCAAAACCGCTTACTACTCCAGGATAATCTTCAAGAGCTAAGATAATCTCCTCCCTCGCTGGCTTCTTTACTCCACAACTAACCAGCTTCTTAAACCACTCTGGCCTACTCCGTCCAACCTCACCTTCAAAAAGAAATGCGAGAACCTCATGGATTTGACAAAAATAAAGACTATCCGTTCAGCTGCATCTATTACTTCTCCCCTCTTCCCCTTACCCAACATGCCAAACCTCCCCTGCCCTAGCCCTGATTCCTCGTCCTTTAGTTTCTCATGCCCTCTCCAAGCTCATTTTGTCCATGATACACACCTGCTCCCTTGACCCCATTTCCACTAAACTGCTCTCCATTTCTCTGACTCTGGCCTCTTGTGCATCCTCCTCCCTACCATTGGCGTCCGTGCCTTCAGTCATCTAGGCTCTGGAGTTCCCTCCGGAAACTCCTCAACCTCCCTCTCTTCTTTTAGGGCGCTCTTTAAAACCTACCTTCTCCCCTCCTGGTGTCTCCGTCTTTGTCTCAGCATCCATTTTTGTCTGATTACACCTCTGAAGCGCCTTGGGACATTTTTCTACGTTAAAGGCACTATATAAATGCAAGTTGTCATTGTCGTTGTTGTTGTTCTGAGGGGTGATTCAACACTTCCACGAGGAGCCACTTTCTATGGGAGCGTGGGACAGAGGTAAGGTTACAACACTGTAGTCTCAATTCTCTGACCTGTGCTTTCATTGAGTGAGGCTCCCCAGTGGGAGTGTGGGAGAGTGGAATCATCCTTTAATTGCCAACCCAGGTACCTTTAAGCCTGTCAACCCAAAGGTATAGTCGCCTGCTAGAAAGACGGAATGGCAGAATTGGATTTGGTTTCGTTGACTGGGAATTTCCTCGGAGCTGCTCCTGCTCCACCCACCTAACTTCACTGGAGGTACAAGGGAAATCCTGTTCACGTGCGTAAGAGGGGTTTCTGCCATACTTCCAGTGAAGTTACAGCAGTGGAGCAGCTGCTAGGAAACTCTCGGCCTATGAAGGGATATAATGCAGGTTTCAAAGTGGCGGAAAGGATGGCTAATGTCAAGATAAGTAGGGTATTTAAAAGTAATTGAAATGCTGGAGGATATAAGAGCAACAAGATGAAAGTGAAACTAGAGACCAGAACAGATTTCTTTTACAAAGAATAATAGAGGTGTGAAATTGGGTCCATTAATTCACTAATTCACCGCAGGAGAAAAAGAGGGGCGTAAATATTTGGTTACAAGTGGAATTGAAGGTAGAACAATAAAGTGCAGCTAGCAGGTACCAGCCTTGGCTCAGCAGTAGAACTCTCACCTCTTGAGTCAGATGATAGTAAGTTCGAGCCCCACTACAGGATTTGAACACATAGGGCTGGATTTTGAATGACCAATGGAGTCGGGTTTGGAGGCGTGTGGGGAGTTAAATTTGCGGGGTCGGGGTTTCCGACCCCATCCCGACTCCATCCCGCCTCCACGCAATTTTGACAAAATCAGTCGCGGGGTTCCCGACTCCGTCCCGCCTCCAAAAGGCGGGAGAGGCCATTAAAGCCCTTAACAAGCTCTAAATTGGCTCTGTAATGCCATTTTGAAACGTTTTAGCTAGTTTAACCCTTTTCTGACGTGAAGTACGCCTGGTGTGAAACACTCCAGTGAAACCTGGCGGGAGCACAAGTGGACAGCTGACTATCAGCTGCAGGTCCACTATTACAATGGAGATGTGATGAAGGTAGTAGTAGTATTAGGTCTGAAAGTCGCCGCTGCTGCATTGAATGTGTTCAGAGACTGCCTGGCCTTTTCTGTGAGAGGACTTGGATGCAAAAAAAATTCTCTCTCTCTCTCTCTCTCTCTCTCCTTCTCCCCCCCCCCCCATATTTTGCATCCAGGTCCACTCACATCAAAAGCAAGCCAGGCAGGTCCTCTCTCACCAACAGTCTCTGAGATTAGGCAGTCAGCAATGATGACATCATCAGAGGCGACTTTCAGACTGAAACCACTAATTAGTTCATGGGTTCCCACATGCTGGAACTCAATTGCCCAATTAAGTGAAAATTGCATCATTCATCCACATTAATCTGGAGTCGGGGGGGAAACACGAAATGCGGATTACACGACCCCATCCGACCCCAAGACAAAATCCAGCCCATAATCTAGGCTGGAACTGTCGGAGGTGCCTTCTTTCAGATGAAATGTTAAACCGAGGCCTCGTCTGCCCTCTCAGGTGGATCCCATGGTACGATTTGAGAGGTGTTCTCCTGGCGTCCTGGCCAATCGGCTGGGGTAAGCTGTGAGACCTGAGTTGGGTGTCCGATTTGTCTCTGCTTCTGTCCTTGGATAAATGAGAGTCCACTAAATAATAAAAACAGATTTAACGTCTGTAACCTTACAAGTGGATTAAAGTGCTCTACCTCTGGTCTATAGAATAGAAAGTGGTGACTCGTTCCAAACAGCAGTTAAGGTTAGTGACTGATAACATGTTGCAAGGGAGAACTCTGCTTCACCTTCTTATGTTGTCACACAAAAAGGGTCTCACCTTTCGTCCCTACTCTATAACGCTGTTCATTCATACAGCACTAAAACCCTTCAATTCATTGTGCCTTGTAGGTCGCTGTCAGCCATCTCCCATCCACAATATGATCAAAGCAGCCTGATGTTTGTTTTATTCTGAAACATCAGAAAAGGGATTGAGCTAGCCAACGGAAATGTTTAATGGATTTCCAAATGGCAAACAACAGAAGAAGGTCAAATGTTGCAAAGTAGATAGATAAGTGCTAGTCTTAGCATTGCTCTCTCAGCTGAACGTACTTTAAGGAACAAGTGAGAGCCACAAAAGTATTGTGACCTCATGGTATTCTTACCTGATTGTTATTTTCACATGAAAGGCACTCACCCTTATTATTCAAAGGATGGGAATGCTCCTGGATTGTAAAACTGATCAGAAAGATAATTAAAAGCCAAATAAAAAGGACTTGAGTCTTAAAGGCACCCATGCCTTCCCTATTGCCTGTAATTTAGCAATGGTATCGCATGTTTAAAGGGGCAGAGCACTCCAGATCCTAGAACTGGTACGTTGAAATGGCACTAGTGCAGACACAACACCCAGTAACATTCTGTTTCTTTTTTTATGTCAATAATATACTAAATACTATTTAAGTGACTGGCACTAATAATGGTTAGTATCCCCTCATTAAAGCTTGGGGTTGTTTTACAGAGATAGACACTGGACTAAGGAAAATGTTGATCAATTGCCAGATCTGATTGGGCCACATCAAGTTCTATCGGGCCTTACTCTCCTCTGCCAAAACCACCCACTACTTTAGGATCATCCAGGAGGACAAAGATAACCCCTGGCTCCTTTCCTCTACTACCAGCCGGCTCCTGAGACCTCGCTCTCCATCCCCTCAACCCTCACTTCAAGTGTGAGCAGCTTGTGGATTACTACATCACAAAAATAGAGGCTATCCATTCAGCTGCATCTGCTGCTTCTCCCCTTCCCTTGCACACCAAATTAAACCACCTTGATTTTCCATCTCTCTTTTACATCTCTCCCATCTCCCCCCAGCACTATCCAAGAGCATCTCATCCATGAGACCCACCTCCTCCTGCTCCCTAACCCCATTCCCACTACATTGCTGATCACCCAACTTCCTTTCCTGGCCCCCATGCTAGCTGGCATTGTAAGTGGTGTCCTATCCTCAAGCACCATCCTCCTCCCTTCCAAATAAACCGTCATCACCAACCTCCTCACAAAACCCATGCTCAAGTCCTCTGTCTTTGTAAACTACTGCCCTATCTCCAACCTCTCTTTTTCCTCCAGGGTCCTTGAATGTGTTGTCCACTCCTAGATCTGTGCCCATCTCTCCCATAATTCTCTGTTTGAATCTCTCCAATCAGGTTTTCACCCCACCTATAACATTAAAACAGGTCACAAACATTTTCTGTGACCGTGACTGTGGTCCTTGCCCTCCTTTACCTTTCTGCAGCCTTGACATGGTTGACCAGCCCATCCTCTTCCAACCCCTCTCCTCCATCGCTTAACTTGGTGAGCAACCCTCGCTTGGTTTCACTCTTAGCTATCCAATCATAACCCCAGCATTGGCTTCTCTTCCCAATCCCACACTGTCATTTCCAGAGCCTTCTAGCAATCCATCCTTGAACCCCTCTTCTGTCTCGTCTATATTTACAATCAAAACTGAGCAGGGTGAGCACGTGTCAATCAAAAGTAGGCATGTAAATTTCCATTGACAAACTGCTAAGGCCATATGGTACTAAAAATTTGTTCATGCCCAAAAAATGGGGAACACTCCCTCTGCCTGAATGTATAGACCTGAAGCACACCTAATATTGGGCCTTGAGCTTCATTGTCATCGAACTGGCAAGCTGCGAATACCTAATGGGTGTGTCACTGGAGAAGAGGCCTCGAATTTCAGGCTGCTGCATCACCAGGCGCGGACCTCAGGAAAGTCCTTTAGGGGGACTGGGAAAGGGGTGCAATCAGGAGGGGAATGACCAGGAGGTGGGGCCATCGGCAGAGGGGGCCGACCAGGAGAGGGAGTGATCGGAACAGGGGTGACCGTGACGGGGACAATTGGAAAGGGGGTAATCAGAAGGGGGGGCCATCGGTATGGAGGGTAATGGGCGCTGGGATATGGGAGGGTGGCGGCGGTGATCAGTGTCACGATCGGGGGAGCGGGGGGAGCGGTGGCCGGCAGCAGCCCACAGTTTTAATGTGGGGTCGGGAGAGCACTCCTGCTCCTCCTGTGTCCACATTCAGCTAAATATTTTTAACAAACGTGTCCTGGAGAACAGTTTGTGCTAAATTGAAATGATGCTCTGGCAATGAATGTCAGTTGAAATTAAACCGTTCGCTCCGCAACTAATAAATTGTGCAACAGATAAATTATTGTAATCACTGCTCTTGTCTGGCATGCAGTCAGATGGTATATCCCTAATTTGACAGCATCTGACAATAAAGGATTCCTCAAAGCTCATCAAATAACATCTGTGAGAGCATTCCATTGAATGTCTTTGTATGCTAGTACATTTTTCTGTTTCCGCTCCTGTCATTCTGTGTTGGATTTTAAATTACTTAAATGAATTGATTTTAATTTACTTCTACTAATTTTAATTAATTCTCGAGATGCGGGTGTCGCTGGCAAGGCCGGCGTATATTGCCCATCCCTAATTGCCCTTGAGAAGATTCTACTTGAACCGCTGCAGTCCGTGTGGTGCTAGGGAGTGAGTTCCAGGATTTTGACCCAGCGACAATGAAGGAACGGCGATATATGTCCATATATAAAGTATATATTAAACATCACTGAGATTCACCCAGGTGGTTTTGCTGTTGCAGGATTAAAATGCTATTATTGATCCAACTACAGGAAACTCTCGTTTAAACAGCACCTAAATATCCGGAATTCTCTATTAACCGGCAAAAATCATACTCCGAAAACTCCTCTCAAATAACCGGCAATGTTGCCGAGTCCGAGTCCGAGTCTCCCACGAACGCCGAGTTAGTCAGTGGGGGTAGTTCTCCAAAGTGCCACTACTCGGCTTCCTGGCGCTGTCGGAAGTCCGAACACTGCAATAACAGGAGTCTGATTCTCCCGCGCTGCCGGGAGTCTCTTCTGATACACCATTTTACTGTGTGTCTCCCGCGCTGCTGGTAGTCTCTTCTGATACACCATTTTACTGTGTGTCTCCCGCGCTGCTAGTAGTCTCTTCTGATACACCATTTTACTATGTGTCTCCCACGCTGCCGGGAGTCTCTTCTGATATACCATTTTACTGTGTGTCTCCCGCGCTGCTGGTAGTCTCTTCCTAGCCACCATTGTTCTGTGTGTCTCTCCATCTTTATCGGGAATTATCTCCCCCATCTTGCATTATGGAATTCCCAAAAGCTGGTCCAAGCAAAAGGAAGAGAGTGGTCTTAACTTTAAAACAGAAAATCGAGATATGCCAACGACTAGAAAGGGGAGAGAAGCCTATCAACATTATGAATGAATTCAAAATCGGTTCGTCAACAATCTACGACATCAAATCGCAGAAGGATAAGCTGCTCAAGTTTTATTCAAGCTCGGAGACATGTAAGAGTGTAGAGAAATGGCGTACGCTTCGTAAGCCTAAGCTTGAAGAGCTGGATACTGTGCTTTATGAATGGTTTTCTCTTAAGCGTTCAGAGGGTGTTCCAATTTCCGGACCCATGCTAATCGAGAAAGCGAAGGATTTCTACGAAAGGATGGAGCTCACTGACAAGTGTGCTTTCTCCGAGGGATGGCTAACGTGCTTCAAGTTACGGCACGGGATACGACGACTCGATATTTCCGGGGAGAAGAAATCAACTGATCACGACGCCGCAGAAGAATACTGAGATTATTTCAATCGGATTGTGCAGCAACATGATTTGTCGTCAGCACAGATATATAATGCCGATGAAACTGGCTTGTTTTGGAGGTTTTTGCCAGAATCAACACTTGCTGGGGCTAGTGAGGCTAATGCTTCAGGTTACAAGAAAAATAAAGATCGTGTAACCGTGCTAACATGTGCGAACGCTGCTGGATCACACCGGGTTAAACTTCTTGTTATTGGGAAGTATAAAAATCCCCGTGCATTTAAAAATGTGAGGCACTTACCTGTTGAGTACAAAGCTCAAAAAAATGCTTGGATGGATAAGGAAATCTTCTCCGATTGGTTCCATCATATTTTTGTTCCATCTGTGAGGGAACATTTCCGTAAAATAGGGAAACCTGAAGATAGCAAATGCATTTTATTGCTTGATAATTGTAGAGCCCATCCGCATGAATCCGAGTTGGTTTCGGGAAATATTTTCACCATTTATTTGCCACCAAATGTAACTTCTCTCATCCAACCCATGGACCAGGGCGTTATCCAAAATCTGAAGTGTCATTACAAGAAAGACTTCCTACGTAAACTGATAAGCCAAGATGACAATATTCACGCATTTCAGAAGGAATACAATATTAAAGATGCCATCTGTAATGTTGCATGTTCCTGGAACTTTGTGAAAGGTCACACTCTGAGGCAAGCCTGGCGCAAATTGTGGCCTTCTGTAATGTTTGCTGAAGGTTCTTCTTCAGAGGAGGAATTTCATGGGTTCAATGTTCGTCCCAAGAAGAGTACAATAATGGAAATGGCTGGCATGGTGAAAAATGCAGGCCCAGCAAACCCTCTACGTCACCTCAGTGAAAGTGATATCGAGCAGTGGGTTGATGCAGATAGAGAAGTTGGTGTTGTGCATATGCTAAGTGATGATGAAATAATTGAGAATGTTTTGAATCCAAAGAAAGAAAAGGAAAGTGAGATGGAAAGTGAAGAGGATGATATTTCTGAAGAGAACAAGATTTCTTGGGCTAAAGCTGCAGAAGGATTTTCTTCAATCCTCAAATTTGCTGAAAGGCAGACTTGCTACTCTGCCCAAGAAGTTATACAACTCCATATTCTGCATTCCACGTTTCTACAGAAAGGGCAAGAGTCCACTAAGCAAACCGACATCCGCAACATGTTTAAGAAAGCTTCCAAAAGAGTCAAAGCAGCGGAAGTGCCTGAAGAATCTGTGGAATCTGTGGAAATGCATGTTCCTGATGACCCAGCTGGCACGGATATTCCTGATGAACCAGATGACTCGGAATAAGTGTACAGTCAACTACAGTACTGTATACAGTCGTTTATAAGTTTTGTTTTACTGTTAAGTAATTAAAGAGTTATGGATTACCCTCAACTGGCAGTACTGTACTTAATCAAGCATCTTCCACCATCCATTTAACACAACATTCTATAAGTGAGTACCCAAATACTGTATACTGCACATTTCTTGAATTTTTTATTTTTGTTTGTTAAAAATAGCCTCGGTAGATATAACTCTCCGTTATCCGGAATTTTTGTTCAACTGGCACCATCCCGGTTCCGTCGGTGCCGGATACCAAAGAGTTTCCTGTATTTCTAAATATGAACAGATATTTATAGCATTAACAATTTTGTTTTGTTATCTTGCAATAAACACATTGAAAGGCAAATATGGCAAGTGTAACCAGAAAAAAGCCTATTCTGTTGCAAACTGACAAGAAATTTAATCTCGCAAAAAATTCACATCAGAGTTTGCAGGTACTGTTAAGTGTGTTTTCTCACAGCAACAATATCTGAGGCAAATAAACACCTCAGATCTATGTGACATATCATTTGTAAATGGGTCAGTGTTTAAAGTCACGATAGGAACAAGCTGTTTAATCCCTTCATGCCAAGCCCATCAAACTCAGAACTGAAAGTGGAATTACTCAAATTTTCTCATTATCTAATGTAAAGGGAACTGGATGCCTCACTAGGTTAACACAAATGAGTACCTTTCACGAAGAGGTACAAATGTGTACCTCTGATGAAGGGTGCTCGACCTGAAATGTTAACTCTGTTTCTCTCTCCGCAGATGCTGCCTGACCTGCTGAGTGTTTCCAGCATTTTCTGTTTTTATTTCAGATTTCCAGCATCCGCACTATTTTGCTTTTGTATGAGTACCTTTCACTTTTGGGACCTGATTTCAAATCTAGCCTAGGTTGATGCACCTTCTATGTCCTCAGGACTTCAGAGCCAATACATTACTTTGAACTGTAGTCACTGTTGTTACATAAGCAAAGACAGCAGCCAATCTTTGCATAGCAAAGCCCCACAAACAACCAATGAGATAAAAGATCAGTTAATCTCTACAAGGCCCTGTCAACAGCAAATGAGATAAAGGACCAGTTAATCTGTTTTAGTGGCATTGGTTGTGGCATAAATATTGTCCAGGATATCTCTCTACTCTTCCTCCAATAGTGCCACAAGATCTTTTAGATCCACCTGAGCAGGTAGGCAGCATTTCAGATAAAGCAACAAATCCTCAGTGCTCTACCAAAGTGTCAGCCTAGGGATGCATCCAAGCCCTGGAGTGGGACTTGAACCCATGATCTTTATCAATCCGAAGCAAGAATGTTGGCACGGAGCCATGTTGGCACAACTACTCATGATGGCAGAACGTCTTATCTTCATTTTTTTAAATTGGGATTTGGGTGACACTGGCTGCATTTATTGCCCATCTCTGTCTGTCCTGGGAAGGTGTTGGGGGCAATCAATGCAATATGCTTCAACCACTCCTTGTGGCATTGAGTTCCACCTTCTCACTACTCTCTGTGTAAAGAAATTCTTCCAAAATTCTTTATTTGATCTGTTAGTGGCTATCTTTATGCCACCCCCCTGTTCTGGACTCCCCCACAAGTGGAAACAGTTTCCCCACATCCACCCTATTAAACCTTATCATTTGAATGACCTCTATCAGGTCCCCTCTTAGTCTTCTCTTTTCCAGAGAGCAAAGCCCCAACCTGCTCAGTCTTTCCTGATAGTTGCTTCTTCCTAGTTCTGGTAATATCCATGTAAATCTTTTCTGCACTTTCTCCAGAGCTTCAATGTCCTTTTTGTAGTATGTAGATCAGAACTGCACACAGTACTCCAAGTGTAGTCTAACCAAGGCTCTTTATAAATTTAACATTACCTCCCTGCTTTTGTATTATATTCCTCTAGAAATGAGTTCCAGTATGTAGTTTTCATTCTTTATGGCCTTATCAACTTGCGTTGCTACTTTTAGCAATTACCAGTTTCTCCCCAGTCTCCTAATCCAAGCCTCTCCATTTCCCTCAGGGCCCATCCCCCATCATCGAATACTCCCAAGCCACATGCCTCACGTCTCCCATATCCCAAATTACCAAGAGTCATCACCATGTTCCCGCTAAGCTGAGGCTGTGCGGCCACACGGTGGTCTGAAGGTCCCACGCAGGCCGCTCACCGGCTTTTAAATGGGAGAAACCGCACAGGCACGAAAATTTGAATGGGCCATGCAGCCAATTAAAGGACCGCACACCCAAAAAACAATTAGAGGGAACATTTGTCATCACGCACCCCACATCCCAGCCTTCCCTCCAAGTGATCCCGGACTGCATCACGCTGCAGAGTGGTCACAAGACCCAGCAGTACCTCAGAGGCTCTATTTCCCATAAGTATTGTAGCTCCCTACCCCAACCCCCTCACTCACTGTCTCCCATGTGCCAGTTCCAACCCTCCACTTGCTCTTTCAGCCATGTAGGTTTCAGAAGCTCACAGACAACCTCTGGGTGTCCACCTTGAACCTGGTATGTATCTGTCGAATCTCATTAAGGGTATGTAGACGTCCCATGTTGTACATTGCTATTTGATGCATACACCTAGGCTTCCAAACTTCATTCTCCAGCTATTATAGACCAGGCCAGGTAACCATCTATGTGACATGCGGTGGAGGGCCTTAGTGATAGCCGATGGTCTATTTAACTGCTTGTCGAAATTGTCACACAACAATTGCCAACTTTGCGTGGCCAAGTATGTTTAACAGCTGCACGATGGAATGCCTAACATGGCTCACAAGGACAGGACTGTTTTGAGACTTCCCGGAGTTCAAACAGCTGTAAAGCATGATTGTGTTCCTTTTATTTATCTTGGAGTTTGGAGTTTTCAAAATTTCAAAGTGAATGGATCAGAAGCTGCGATATCGAAAAATGTCGTCCAGGTTTTTTTTAAATTCATTCACGGGATATGGGCATCGCTGGCAAGTCCAGCATTTATTGCCCACCCCTAATTACCCTTGAGAAGGCAGTGGTGATCCACCTTCTTGAACCGCTGCAGTCCGTGTGGTGAAGGTATGCCCACAGTGCTGTTAGAGAGGGAGTTCCAGGATCTTGACCCAGCGACGATGAAGGAAAGACGATATATTTCCAAGTCAGGATGGTGTGTGACTTGGAGGGGAACTTGGAGGTGGTGGTGTTCCCATGCGCCTGCTGCCCTTGTCCTTCCAGGTGGTAGAGGTCGCGGGTTTGGGAGGTGCTGTCAAAGAAGCCCTGGCAAATTGCTGCAGTGCATCTTGTAGATGGTACACACTGAAGCCATGGTGCGCCGGTGGTGGAGGGAGTGAATGTTTAAGGTGGTGGATGGGGTGCCAATCAAGCGAGCTTAGAAGCATAGAAGATAGGAGCAGGAGTAGGCCATTCGGCCCCTCGAGCCTGCTCCGCCATTTAATGAGATCATGGCTGATCATCCAAATTCAGTACCCTGTCCCTGCTTTCTCCCCATATCCCTTGATCCCCTTAGCCTTAAGAAATATATCTATCTCCTTCTTGAATATATTTAATGAATTGGCCTCAACTGCCTTCTGTGGTAGAGAATTCCACAGGTTCACCACTCTCTGGGTGAAGAAATTCCTCCTCATCTCAGTCCTAAATGGCTTACCCCTTATCCTTAGGACTGCTTTGTCCTGGATGGTGTCGAGCTTCTTGAGTGTTGCTGGAGCTGCACCCATCCAGACAAGTGGAGAGTATTCCGTCACACTCTTGACTTGTGCCTTGTAGATGGTGGAAAGGCTCTGACTTGCTCGTGTAGCCGCAGTATATATGTGGCTGGTCCAGCTAAGTTTCTGGTTATTGGTGACCCCCAGGATGTTGATGGTGGGGGATTCGATGATGATAATGCTGTTGAATGTCAAGGGGAGTTGGATATACTCTCTTTTTGGAGATGGTCATTGCCTGGCACTTGTGTGGCGTGAACGTTACTTGCCACTTATCAGCCCAAACCTGAATGTTGTCCACGTCTTGCTGCATGCGGGCACGGAATTCTTCATTATCTGAGGAGTTGCGAATGGAACAGAACACTGTGCAGTCATCAGCGAACATCCCCTCTTTTGACCTTATGATGGAGGGAAGGTCATTGATGAAGCAAAAGAGAAAGAAATTCAGTTGAAGCGATTTGCAGCTGGAGGCAAAAAAGGGCTGGCATGAGGCAAAGGTGAAAGAAAAGGAAAGGTAGATCCGGCTAATATTGGAGCCTGAGAATGAGTAACATCATCAAACATGGCAGAGAGATGAACACAGAGATGAGAAACAGCAGGAATAACGTAAACTGGAGGGTAAGAGATTGAGAAACAACACCAGCACCAGGAGAAACAACACCAGCACCGGGAGAAACTGCAACAGCACCCAGGGAAACATTATCAGGAGAAATAGATTATTAAATCAGACAGTTAAGACTTGCATGCTCCTGTACGGCCAAAGAGGTCACATGAGATGTGCAAAGACACTAAAATATCGGACAGGAAGTGAGCAGCTGGTCCATCTAGCTTATACCACACAGTTGTGATGCCTTTTGCATCACATCAGAAGACTCCTTTCCCCCCTAACTGCCACATAATACCCCATGCCTTTAATTTATTTCCGAACCCTCTGGGGAATCAACACTGGTCTAGGAGACCATTGACCATGACTTGTATTTACTTGGTACCCACCTCATAAGCTGACAACTTATTTCATAGGTCTAGTATTCTCTGGGAAAAGAAGAACCTCCTGACACCAAATCCATTTCTGCCCTTGCGTGATTTATGCAGATGACCGCTGGTCCTCCCAACCTATGTAATTGAAATAATTTATCAGTGTTCACACAATCTAGTCCCTTCATTAGTTTATAGACCTCAATCAAATCATCGGGTTCTCTAAAGTATAAAAGCCCTGCTCTTTAATCCTATCTGGTTAGAAAAGGGGGGAAAAATCGGGTTGGCTTGCGCCTCTCATTCAGCGGGAGGTTAGCGGCGGCGGTAGCCGATAGCGCCCCATGCCACTGCCCTGCTGTCGATGATGTCATCGCCATGCGCAGCGCCCCGCTTACGCCCTGGCCGCAAACTTCCCTTGCGCCCCCTGACCTATCGCCGGACGATATGTCCGACAGGATCAGGGGGCGTTTTTGCGCAGCGGCGGTGCTAGTAAAAGGGGCAGGTGTCGGGCGGCCATTTTTCTTTTGGCCGACTGCCAGCACCTGCCCCCTTTCACTTTTTTATGCGGGGTGCCGGTCGCGATCACTCAGCCCGACACTCCTTTTGAGTGGCGGACTGTTTCCACGGCACCCCGCTCCCCAGTGGTCAAGTAGGGCCCCGGTGCGCGCAGCACTCGGCCCCTCCCCTTTAATCAGGGGAGGAGGCCTGCAATGACGCGGCGCTACTGCATGTAGCGCCGTGAAATTCAGTAGTAGCGCCCCACCTCCTGCTTGGGGCGCTACTACTGAATTTACGACGGGGGGGCACTAACTTTTTTGGGACGCCACCCAATTTTTCCCCCAAGGTGTTTTAAACCGGGAATCAATCCTGTGGCACCACCTGTAAACCTTTTCCAAAGACTCAATATTTCCCACGATGTTAAGGTGTCTCACCTCCTGACTCCCCAAAGCCTTTCCACCATCTACAAGGCACAAGTAAGGAGTGTGATGGAATACTCTCCACTTGCCTGGATGAGTGCAGCTCCAACAACATTCAAGAAGCCCGACACCATCCAGGACAAAGCAGCCCGTTTGATTGGCACCCCATCCACCACCTTAAACATTCACTCCCTCCACCACTGGTGTACCGTGGCTACAGTGTGTACCATCTACAAGATGGACTGCAGCAACTCGCCAAGGCTTCTTCGGCAGCACCTCCCAAACCCTCGACCTCTTCCACCTAGAAGGACAAGGGCAGCAGGCGCGTGGGAACACCACCACCTCCAAGTTCCCCTCCAAGTCACACACCATCCTGACTTAGAAGTATATCGCAGTTCCTTCATCGTCGCTGGGTCAAAATCCTGGAACTCCCTCCCTAACAGCACTGTGGGAGTACCTTCACCACACGGACTGCAGCGGTTCAAGAAGACGGCTCACCACCACCTTCTCAAGGGCAACTAGGGATGGGCAATAAATGCTGGACTTGCCAGCGACACCCAGATCCCATAAGCGAATTAAAAAAAACTGGACACTCTACTCTGAATGAAGCCTAACCATGGTCTTATACAAGGACCAAATGGTATGTTACATTTTGTAATGAATGCTGCCCAGTATCCTATTAGCTTTAGATATAGCTTCACAGCATTTGTCGTGAACCTTTAGAGAGTTATAAACTATGATACCAAGATATTTTACTTTTACCGCAGCTTTCAGTTCTGTTCCTTGTAAGGTGTAAGAAGAAAGAATGAGGAGAGGCAATATAAACTAAATGGTACAACTTTAAAGGGGGTGCAGGAACGGAGAGACAGACCTGGGGGTTCACATACACAAATCTTTGAAGGTGGCAAGACAAGTAGAGAAGGCTGCTTAAAGAGTGTACGGGATCCTGGGTTTTATAAATCGAGTCATAGGGGACGAAATTCATTATTGCCCAGGAATGAGCGCTAACTTCTCAAAAGTTTGAGATTTAGCGCCAGGCGCTAATGAATCTCGCTGCACGCAAAATTCAGTGTCATCGCTCAAAGAAAGGATGGCAGCGCTAAATCAAGCGCTAATGACCTAGCTCAGTGGTGTTAGATTCAAAGCGCTAAGCAATATCAGGTGCAGTCTAATCGCTAGTCATCATTGCCACAGGCTCTTTCCAGTTCTTAAAGGGGAGGTTCAATCATGCTGCAGAACTTCATTCTCAGCATTGCTGGTTCTGCAGCTGTCTCAGCAAGCAGCAGAAGGCCAAGGAGAAGGAACCGGACCACTGAAGGAGGTGTCATCATGGCAGATGCACGCCCCAGGGAGAGAGCTCGCAGATTCTGCCACCAAGCATTGGAGACGTTGGTCTTCGCTGTGGAGAGACGGCGGGCGGTGCTGTACCCGGCAAGTGGCAGGAGGCCCTCGCCGCAAGTCTTCCGCACCATGTGGAGGGAGGTAGCCCAGCAGGTCTCGGGCAGCACTGTGGTCCCCAGGACCAACACACAGTGCAGGAAGAAACTTAACAACCTCACTCGGGTGGTCAGGGTGAGTCAATCCTTCAACAAATGCTACATACCGCCATCTGAACCTCAATCTGCACACACTGCCCAAAGCACCACACCCCCAGCACTCACCCACCAACAATCTCCACCTACCAACACTCACACCCACATCTCACACCTTGCACACAGTGACAGCTATTCAACTATGACAGGCACATCTCCCAAACACATTGCTCCACACTCACTCACACACTTTCCTCTCCCTTGCAGGCCAAGGTCGCTCACAACAGGAGGGAGCAGGAGCGCACAGGCGGGGGACAACCTGACACCCAACCACTGTCTGAGCTGGAGGAAAGAGTGCTGCAAATCATTGGGCGCCAGGTGGTGGGCACCATGGCCACCGGCGACGTTAACCCCCTTGGGGACAGCAATGGTATGTTCATCCCTGCTCCTTCTTCTCACCCACTTCCCCCTCACCCCACAAGCCTGTCCCACTTTCCAGCTAATCATGCTGTATGCATGCATTTCTCCCTTCCTGCCCCCCTCCCCTCACCTTAACCCAACTCTTGTGCCTTTATGCTTTCAGATAATGAGCAAGCAGCTGAGCAGCCAGTCCCTGAGGGTACCATAGAGAGCGAGGCAGGAGAAGAGGAGGACGAAGAACACATCACGTCACAGCATGTCTCACGCGCAGGCAGCAGCTCAGATACTGGCACTACGCGTTCTTATAGGCTAGTATAGTAGCGGGATCTGCACAGGGTGATGTACGAGCAGGCTGCAGCAAGGCCAGGGGGAAAGTGTAGCTCAGAAGTCAGCTCTCCAGAGGGCAAGCTTGTGCGAAAGTTCTGCTGCACAGGACTCAGTTGATGACCTCGATGGGGAGGCCTTTAGAAGAAGGGTGATGGGCATGCATCATCATGAATTCTGCCCTCCCTGAACTCTTCCAAGAAGATAGTCAAGTGACCATGTTAGGAGACATGGGTAGAAAAGGCTTAATATGTAGTTTGAAGAATGGTACAGCAGAGAATTTCATGCATTTACTTTCTCTACTGAAAGCTAAAAATAGGCCTCCCAAGGCAGACAAAGACCTGCATGTTAACTGCCTGGTGCTAGTTTAACCGTAATAGAATGGTGACATCAGGAAAGGGAGTCTGAGAAAGTGGAAAGCAATATGAGAAATGGAGTCACCTTCACCCATGTCAAGCAATTGTAAAATTACCCATTATTCATGTACTCTGTAGTTTAAAACTGTAAAATATACATGTGAACAAGGCGTGGCCAAGTCGTGCTGAGCCTGCCATGTGAGGACATTTTGATAAGAGACGTATAGGCAGTTAAAGAGATATAAACCAGCAAATTGTTACGGGAATTTGGATTTTAGGGTTTGATTAACCTGAATACTGAGCTCAGAACTGTAACATGTAGAATCCTGCAATCATCAGGTTCAGAGAATCATAGAATGGTTACAGCACGGAAGGAGGCCATTCGGCCCATCGAGCCCGTGCCGGCTCTCTGCAAGAGCACTTCAGCTAGTCCCACTCCCCCGCCCTTTCCCCATAGCCCTGCAAATTTTTTTCCTTCAGGTACTTATCCAACTCCCTTTTGAAAGCCATGATTGAGTCTGCCTCCACCACCCTTTCAGGCAGTGCATTCCAGATCCTAACCACTCGCTGAGTAAAAAGGTTTTTCCTTATGGCGCCTTTGGTTCTTCTGCCAATCACCTTAAATCTGTGGCCTCTTGACCCTTCTGCCAATGGGAACAGTTTCTCTCTATCTACTCTGTCTAGACCCCTCATGATTTTGAACACCTCTATCAAATCTCCTCTCAATCATCTCTGCTCTAAGCAGAACAAATCCAGCTTCTCCAGTCTATTCACATAACTGAAGTCCCTCATCCCTGGAATAAGAATCATTCCCATAAATCTTTTCTGCCCCCTCTCTGAGCTCTTCACATCCTTCCTAAAGTGTGGTGCCCAGAATGAGACACAATGCTCCAGTTGAGGCCGAACCAGCATTTTATACAGGTTCATCATAATTTCCATGCTTTTGTACTCTATACCTCTATTTATGAAGCCCAGGATCCCATAAGCTTTTTTAACTGCTTTCTCAACCTGCCCTGCCACCTTCAATGATTTGTGCACATATACCCCTAGGTCTCTCTATTCATGCACCCCTTTTAGGATTGCACCCTTTAGTTTATATTTCCTCTCTTCATTCTTTCTACCAAAATGTATCACTTCGCACTTTTCTGCATTAAATTTCATCTGCCACGTGTCCGCCCATTCCACCAGCCTGTCTATGTCCTCTTGAAGTCTATCACTACCCTCCTCACTGTTCACTATACTTCCAAGTTTTGTGTCATCTGCAGATTTTGAAATTGTGCCCTGTACACCCAAGTCCAAGTCATTAATAATATATATCAAGAAAAGCAGTGGTCCTGGAACCGACCCCTGAGGAACACCACTGTATACCTTCCTCCAGTCCGAAAAACAATCGTTCACCACTACTCTCTGTTTCCTGTCACTTAGCCAATTTAGCCAGGTTGTAAGTACTATTTTAAGTGTATGCTTCAGTACTATTGCATATAATATTTCTGTGATTTGTGTCACACAAGAGGTTATTACACAAAACTAGGGCTCATGGGATAGTGGGTAATATATTAGCATGGATTGAGGATTTGTTAATGGATAGAAAACAGAGAGTAGGAATAAACAGGTCATTTTCGGGTTGGCAGGCTACGACTAGCGGGGTACCATGAGGATCAGTGCTTGGACCTCAGCTATTCACAATCTATATCAATGACTTAGATGAGGGGACCGAAAATAATGTATCCAAGTTTGCTGACAATACAAAGCTAGGTGGAAAAGTAAGTTGTGAGGAAGATGCAAAGAGGCTACAAAGGTATGTAGACAGATTAAGTGATTGGGCAAGTACATGGCAGATGGAATATAATGTGGAAAATGTGATGTTATCCACTTTGGTAGGACAAATAGAAACGGTGAGAGATTGGGAAATGTTAGTGTTCAGAGGGACCTGGTGTCCTTGTACACAAATCACTGAATGTTAACGTGCAGATACAGCAAGCAATTAGGAAAGCAAATGGTATGTTAGCCTTTATTACAAAAGTATTGGAGTATAAGAGTAAAGAAGTCTTACTGCAATTATATAGCGTCCTGGGGAGATCACATCTGGAGTATTGTGTACAGTTTTGGTCTCCTGACCTAAGGAATGATATACGTGCCTTAGAGGGAGTGCAATGAAGGATCACTAGACTGATTCCTGGGATGGGGAGATTGCCCTATGAGGAGAGATTGAGTAGACTAGGCCTATATTGCCTCGAGTTAGAAGAATGAGAGGTGATTTAATTGAAACGTATAAAATTCTTAAGGGGCTTGACAGGGTAGATGCTTGGAGGATGTTTCCATTGACTTGGGAGTCTAGAACTAGGGGTCACCATCTCAGAATAAGGGGTCAGCCATTTAGGACTGAGATGAGGAGAAATTTCTTCACTCAGAGGGTGGTGAATCTTTGGAATTCTCTACCCCAGAAGGCTGTGGAGGCTCGGTCGTTGAGCATATTCAAGACAGAGATCGATAGATTTTTGGATACTAAGGGAACCAAGGAATATGGGGATAGTGCGGGAAGGTGGAGTTGAGGTAAAAGATCAGCCATGATCTTATTGAATGGTGGAGAAGGCTCAAAGGACCGAATATTTACTGTATAATTAATAAATCTATGAGCGCTTCACCTTAATGTTTCAAGAACCTTATTGATTATGAGGAAAGATAGAACATCTAATAATCAATATAAACATTCTTAACAGATCCTCTAACAACAAATGGCTTGTGGATGACAAGATGTACCCCCTGGGTAATGATTCCCCTAAAAGTTGCAAAAACAGGCAGTGGGACGTCCTGAGGTTGTTAAAGCCGCTATATAAATGCAAGTTACTTCTTTCCTCTTTCTCCTCCTTTTAATAAATGCTAATGAGTTACCAGCAGCGTCAGAGAGTGTGCATGTGGAAGACCCCATACCACGGTGGAAGACTCAGCACACGCTTTGTGGCGCGGAAACCTGGTGGAAGTGGAGCTCACCCCGGAACCCGCTCCAAAACCCTCACTATGCTCATTTTAAGGAAAATGGCAAGTCGATTCCAGCCCATTGTGTAGATGTGGGGAGGGGAGGATTCTGGCATTCAGCTGTCAGGCCTGGTTCTAGTCGTAGCCGGAAAGTCTCCAGCCAGTCAGATTTAAATACCTCCACGAGTGAAGATCAATGTATCATCATGACAGGAACAGCCCAAAGCTGAGGAGGGCGTGCAGGAAGGTAGAATGTGCAGGCTGTTAAATGTCGTCCCTATTCACAGAATGGATGAACTTAAACATGCTAAGAAGTAAAGCTCATGCAAGGACACGCACGGGGCTTTAGATCGTGCATATCAATCACTAGAAAGGAAGAGAAAAATCTTATATTCTGATGCAGACCGTGCTGCCTCGATCTGATTATTTGTGACAACGGAACTCACATTTGCCTTAAATTCACAAGATTACAAAATAATTCTGGATGAGTAAGGCCTATCAGCCGATCTTATTTCACCCCTTCAGAGAGATCCTAACATTCCCCCATTGCGGCATTCAATTGTTCCTGGAATGATTCCAGGGTTTATACCTCCACTATTCTATCTGGAAGTTTATTCCATAAGTGAAAGCCGCTATATAAATGTGTGAAGAAGAATTTCCTGATGTCTGTCTTAAATGTGCATTTTACTATTGTAAACCACGTGTCCCCGTGTCCTACTCTTCTGAGCTGGCAGCAAGGACATCCCTGGTCCCCCTACCCTCACACACACCCCGCCCCCACCCCCCACCCCAAAGCCTGCGCGATCTTTTTTAGCATATGCATGTCGGGACTGGTCTGCACTTTTTACCAGGTGGCCTGAGGAGGGGAAGCAGCAGTGAGTTTTCCGCCAGGCCCAACCCAGCAGGGAAGAGGATCGGGGGCCAGAATGAGGCACCCCCAAAAAAGTATGTTTTAAAATTGATTTTTAGTTTCCCTGATGGGCCCGAAGGAGCAAGAGTGCCCCACAGAGAAATCTTAGGCCCTCCCCATGATCTCGCTCCCCTCCCGCAATCCCAGGGACCCCTGCACGCTGGCCCGGCAGCCGATCCCGCCACTTACCTGCTGTTGACGGGCAACCCCTGGCCTGCGCGATTTTCTGCCGGGAACGGGTGGGTAGTCAGCTGGCAGGATTCAAACGAAGCCCAGGAGTTAAATAGGGAAAAATTGGGTATCGCCCATTTTGGGGCGCTAATATCGGCCGGTTGCAATGTTTAGCGCCCGGCGCTAATTATTGCCTCCGACCGCAAAATTCGCCTCTGTCGTCCCTGCAGGTGATTTGAGCGCTAAATCAAGCGCTACACACCTCTGTTAAGGCGCTAACATCGGGGAGCGAGGCGCTACCTCAGAATGCTAATGAAGCTCAGGCGATGTCCGTTACCATGGAAGCCAGATAGACTGGCGCCGTCCAGTTCTTAAAGGGGAGGGGCCATCTTGCTGGCCAGCCACACCCTGCTCATTGCAGCCTTGAATCTCGGCCTGGAAAGACCTAAAGCAATTGTGTTGAAAGCACTGATGGAGAGGCCCAGGGAAAGAGCTCGGCGCTTCAGCGACCAGACATTGATGGCTCTAGTTGGCGCTGTGGAACGGAGACGGCCAGTGCTGTTCCCAGAGAGTGGCAGGAGGCTATTGCCCCAGGAGTTCCGAAGAGTGTGGAGGGAGGTGGCTCAGCACGTCTCCTCAAGGTGCCAAGGACCCACACTCAATGTCGCAAGAAGTTCAACGACCTCACTTGGGTGGTCAGGGTGAGTACCTCCTTTTCAATACCTCTACATCCCTCCATTTCAACTTCACTCTGTGCCTAGACGGTGTAAATACCCAAATGCCCAACACTCATCCAACAACTATGGCCATCTCATAAAACTCACATACACATCCCACACCTTGCACACATTAACAGCTATTCAACTATGGTAGGCGCATCTGCCAAACACATGGCTGCACACTCACTCACACGCTGTCCTTTTTCTTGCAGGCCAAGCTTTCACATAACTGGAGGGAGCAACAATGCATGGGAGGAGAACAGGCGGACCTACACCCCCTGAATGAGTTGGAGGACAGAGTCCACAGGCTGATTGCCAGCCAGGTCATAGGTGCCGTGGCCGGTGGAGAGGTCAACCCCCTTGGGGACAACAATGGTACAGGAAACTCTTTGGTATCCGGCACCGACGGGACCGGCGTGGTGCCGGTTGATCGAAAGTTCCGGATAACGGAGAGTTATATCTACCGAGGCTATTTTTAACAAAGAAAAATAAAAAAATCAAGAAATGTGCAGTATACAGTATTTGGATACTCACCTACAGAATGTTGTGTTAAATGGATGGTGGAAGATGCTTGATTAAGTACAGTACTACCCCCACTGACTAACTCGGCGTTCGCGGGCTCGGGCTCGGACTCGGCAACATTGCCAGTTATTTGAGAGGAGTTTTTGGAGTACTCGGCGTTCGCGGGAGACTCGGACTGCGACTCGGCAACATTGCCGGTTATTTGAGAGGAGTTTTCGGAGGATGATTTTTGCCGGTTAAGAGAGAATTCCGGATATTTAGGTGCCGGTTAAACAAGAGTTTCCTGTATGTTCATCAGCTTTCTCCCCTCTCTCATACCACCAGCCTTTTACACTTTCAATCCAACTAACTGTCTCCAGTCCTTGCTCCCTTACTGCCCCCCTGCCCTCACGCTAAAGCCACTCTTGTGCCTTCCTGCTTTCAGATAGTGAACCACAAGCCTGTCCCTCAGCCTGCCAGTGGCAGCAACGCGCCAGAGGAGGAGGAAGAGGAAGCCGGAGCCTCACCGCCTGCGTCTCCCGAGGGTGACACATCTGACACTGGGGCCACGCCTTCCCTGGAGGGGAGCAGGGGGTTAGGATCTGATGTGGGTAAAGCTCCTGGACCCAGCGGGCTGCAGCAACGCCATGGGGTAGGGAAGCTCGGGGGCCATCTGCCCAGAGGATAAGTAGGCAAGCGAGTCCTGCTGCACAGGACTCGGATGAGGACCTCGATATCGCAGTCATGAATAAGCAGGCCTTGAGCATGCATACTGAGCTCATGGGTGCAATGGCAAGGGTGCCCGACACAATGGATGCACTGGCTAAGAGTGTGGAGCAGTCTGCCGCTAGCACAGCTGTCATCTGTGCGCAAACCCTTGAACCCATCCTTGCCTCAGTGCAGAGGATGGTTGAATTGCAGGGGGACCGTGGGGACCAGAGCCCATGCCGTGTGTAATGGGTGAGGTGGCAGGATCTATTGCAGCACAGACCAACGCAATGCAACGGCTTAGTGTTGCAATCGAGTCATTGGCTGGTGCCATCCAGTCTCAGACTGCTCTCATGCAGTCTCAGATTGATGTCACACAAGCACTGACTGCTGCCATCCTCGCTGGGTCGCCCACAGTCCACCAGGGATCTCACAGTACCGCAGCAGGCCAGCAATCTGTGCTCGAGCAGATTGCTCCGGATGCTGAGGTACTGCCCCGGGGGAGTGACAGTGTGTCGGTCGAGCAGTAAGGTGCTGTCCTCTCTCAGGATGACAGCATTCCTGCTCCCACCACTGCCATTTCCCCATTGCACTTGCCACGGCCTGCAACACAGCCAGCCCAGACTGCTGTCGCCCATGCAGAGTTGGTGCAGTCTGCAGCCGGGCCCTCCAGACCCAGAGCTGGTCGAGGGCGTCCTTCAAGGCCATTTCCAGTCTCTGGATCCAGCATTCAGCAGCCTTCCGCCAGCCTTGCTGCAGCAACTGGGGCCACATAACAGAGGAGCAGTAGGTTGGGAAGGGGGGAAGTGTAAAGAGGAGGGAGATCATTCTCGAAGGCCGAAAAGTAGAATTTTTTAATAGGGGGGAACGTTTGATGTTGATATTATTATATTTGTTTACTGTTTTGTCGCTTATCGCCATGTTGTGAGAACGAGTTTTGTTAGTTCATGAATTGTTGGGTTTGTTTCTAATTGTTTGTCCTGAATAAATGACACAGAGTTTGTAACAGAAATAAAACATTTTATTGTTACTTTACATTTTTGCTGATTTGACTCATTGCAGCTTTGCCCGGCAATAGGGACTGCGGGATGCTTGTGATGATGTGCTTCTTCATCCCAGAAGCCATCTTCTCTGTAATTGGTTAGAAGCGGTGTCTTATCAGGCGTTCACGGACGGCCCTTGCAGTGACAACATTGTGCGCCTCCCTCCCACGTTGGTGCTGCTGATCCTCCTCTTCATCCTCCTCCTCCACCTCCTCCTCCTCCTCTCCCTCTCCCTCCTCCTGAGCTGGTGCACCAATCCCTGGTGGCAATGGCTAGGACCTCATGATTGCAAGGTTGTGAAGCATGCAGCACACAACAATGAAAAGCGAGACTCGCTCGGGAGAGTACTGCAGGGCTCCTCCAGAGTGGTCAAGACACCGGAACCGTTGTTTCAAGGTGCCGATCGTTGCCCAATGAGGTTCCTGGTGGCGCTATGGCTCTCATTGTATTGGAGCTCAGCAGGAGTGTTGGGGCTATGGAGTGGTGTCATCAGCCAGGTGCAGAGTGGATAACCCTTGTCCCCAAGGGGCCAACCACTAGGTTGACGCGGTGGTTGGAAGAGGTCTGTGACACCAGTCTGGCGCAGGATAAAAGCATCGTGGCTGCTGCCAGGATAGCGGGCATTGACGGCTAGGATGCACTGTCTGTGGTCACACACCAACTGGACAGTCAGAGAGTGGAAGCCCTTGCGGTTTCGGAACACCTCTGCATTCTCATGAGGTGCCCGCAATGCCACATGCGTGCAGTCAATGGTGACCTGAACATGGGGAAGCCCGCTATCCTCGCAAAGCCACATGCGCGTTCGTGCTGTTTGTCCCGGGTCATGGGGAAAGAGATGTACTCCCTTCTCCTTTGGTATCGAGCATTTGTGACCTCCCGGATGTAACAATGGACAGCGAACTGGGAGATATTCACTTTGTCCCCAGTTGAAGCCTGGAAGGAGCCGCTAGCATAGAAATTCAGAGCCACCGTCACCTTCACTGCCACTGACAGAGATGTCCTGGTCCTGAGCTGAGGCTGCAGATCTGGTTGCAGGAGGTGGCAGAGCTCAGTGACCACCTCCTTGCTGAAGCACAGCCTTCGGAAACACTGCTCCTCAGACAAATGAATATAGGAGAATTGCTCCCGGAATACCCTGGGAGGGTAAGATCTCCTATGCAGAGGCCTGTTGGCCCTCCTCCCTCTGGCCACGTTTGCCACTCTCTCTCTGCGCCTCTGCTGCCTCCGAAGGTGAAGCTGGATGACGGCGCCCCAAGTTAGTGCAGCCCCCATAAAATCTTCTAAATGTGCTAAATATGAAGGTCAAATAAATAGGAACCTCAAAAGTGGTGCTGAGGACCAAAACTCCTTAGGACAGCGTTAAATCTCTCCAGACGTCTCTCTCCCTCTCAACCTGTGTATACCAAAATTTTGCCGACCAAAAAAAAGCAGGAAACGCCCGCCTTTAAATAGCACTCCCCCAGCCCCTTCCCGACTTGAAAACATTCCCCTCTACCTGTCGTTTCTAGTGGCAGGTGCTAAGGCAGGGGGCGTGAATCAATTTCCGGTCCGGGGCGCTACCGGGGCTTTGCACGCTTGCATGACGTCACAATCTGGGGGCGCAGGAGATTGTTGCAGTATTGTTTAGCTCCAACGCAAAACGACAGGTCAATTTCACGAGCGGCGCTAAAATCGCCACGTTCGGGCACTAAGTTGCTAGCGTCCCATTAGCGCCCCCAGAGGTGCTAACTAACCGAATGTTTCCCCCAAAATACCCCAGGCCTCATTTCTGGAGCTGCGGGTAACTGTTCACTGCTCACACTCACTACTCACACCGCTACACACCCGCCTGAAATTAGAATTGGGGCCTCCGTCTCACTCTCACATATTCTCACTGTCTAATGCAAATCCAAGATTGACCTGAAAATTACAATCTGGATAAATCTTTACAAAGGTACAAAGTGAAGTCAAAACCATTACACCACACCGCACTTCAGTTTAATGGGTGTTTGTTCCAACTGCCATCATTTTAACGCTGCCATTAAAGGAATGTCAATCAGAAACTACACTCGAATGTGTCCAATATATTCTATTGACCAGTGAAGACTGTGTAAATCTTACATTAAATTTGAAAACTCATTGGCCGCAAAATTCTACGCGAGTTTTACTGTGATTTTGCTGTGATTTTGGCAGGAAGTCAGTGGAACCCACAAGGAAACAGCAGGAACCCAGTTACGTTGGAACTCAGCTGTTTCCTGATTTGACTTGCAAGGGTCTGAACCTGCTTCAGCCCCTTGCAAGGCAAATGACGGTCGGGGTGGGAAGGTGGCGAGGACTCCCTTAGCCAGGAGCTCCTGGCCCCTGGATGAGGGCCTGATGTATCGAAGCAGGCAGTACACCAAGACAGATGAGACATGGTGGCGTACATATGAACATAAGAGCATAAGAAATAGGAGCAGGAGTAGGCCATTCGGCCCCTCGAGCTGATCTTCTACCTCAATTCTACTTTCCTGCACTATCCCCATATCCCTTGATTCCATTAATATCCAAAAATCTAACGATCTCTGTCTTCAATATACTCAATGACTGAGCCTCCATAACCCTCTGGGGTAGAGAATTCCAAAGATTCACCACCCTCTGAGTGAAGAAATTTCTCCTCATCTCAGTCCTAAATGGCTGACCCCTTATTCTGAGACTGTGACCCCTGGTTCTAGACTCCTCAGCCAGAGGAAACATCCTCCCTGCATCTACCTTGTCAAGCTCTGTAAGAATTTTGTATCTTTCAATGAGATCACCTCTCATTCTTCTGAACTCCAGAGAATATAGGCCTCGTCTACTCAATCTCTCCTCACAGGACAATCCCCCATCCCAGGAATCAGTCTGGTGAACCTTTGTTGCACTCCCTCTATGCCAAGTATATCCTTCCTTAGGTAAGGAGACCAAAACTGTACACAATACTCCAGGTGTGGTCTCACCAGGGCCCTATATAATTGCAGTAAGACATCTTTACTCTTTTACTCAAATCCTCTTGAAATAAAGGCCAACATACCATTTGCTTTCTTAATTGCTTGCTGTACCTGCATGTTAAATTTCAGTGTACAAGGACACCCACATTTCCCAATCTCTCACCAGTTAAGAAATACTCTGCTTTTCTATTTTTCCTACCAAAGTGGATAACTTCACATTTCTCCACGTTATATTCCATTTGGCATGTTCTTGCCCACTCACTTAGCCTGTCTATATCCCCTTGAAGCCTCTTTGCATCCTCCTCACAACTTACATTCCCACCTAGCTTTGTATCATGAGCAAACTTGGATATATTACATTTGGTCCCCTCATCCAAATCATTGATACAGATTGTGAATAACTGAGGCCCAAGCACTGATCCTTGCAGTACCCCACTAGTTACAGCCTGCCAATCTGAAAATGACCCGTTTATTCCAACTCTCTAACCAATCCTCAATCCACGCTATTATATTACCCCCCAATCCCATGAGCCCTAATTTTGTTTGATAACCTCTTGTGTGGCACCTTATCAAATGCCTTCTGAAAATCTAAATACACCACATCCACTGGTTCCCCCTTATCTATTCTGCTAGTTACAACCTCAAAAAACTCTAACAGAATTGTCAAACACGATTTCCCTTTCATAAATCCGTGTTGACTCTGCCCAATCCTATTATTATTTTCTAAGTGCCCTGTTACCACGTCCTAAATAATAGATTCTAGCATTTTCCCTACGACTGATGTCAGGCTAACTGGTCTGTAGTTCCCCATTTTCTCTCTCCCTCCTTTCTTAAATAGTGGGGTTACATTTGCTACCTATTCAATGGAATTTTGGAAGATGACAACCAATGCATCCATTATCTCGATAGCCACCTCTTTCAAAACCTTAGGATGTAGGCCTTCAGGTCCAGGAGATTTATTGGCTTTCAGTCCCATTAATTTCTCCAGTATTTTTTTTTACTAACACTGATTTCATTCAGTTCCTCATTCTCGCTCGGTTCTCCACTATTTCCGGGAGGGTTTTTGCATCTTCCTCCGTGAAGACAGACACAAAATATTTGTTAAATTCTCTACCATTTCCTTATTCCCCATTATAATTTCTCCTGTCTCAGCCTGTAAGGGACCCACATTTGCTTTCGCTCATCTTTTCCTTTTTACATACCTATAGAAGCTTTTATATTCTGTTTTTATGTCTCTCGCTAGTTTACTCTCATATTCTATTTTCCCTTTATTTATCTATTTCTTGGTCCTCCTTTGCTGAATTCTAAAATCCTCCCAATCCTCAGGCTTACTGCTCTTTTTGACAACATTATAAGCCTCTTCCTTTGATCTAATACTATCTTTAACTTCTCCTGTTAGCCACGGTTTTTGTGCCTTAAAGGAATGTATATTTGTTGTAAATTATGTATTAATTCTTTAAATGCTAGCCATTGCTTGTCTACTGTCATACCTTTTAATGTAGTTTCCCAATCTACTTTAGCCAACTCACCCCTCATACCTACGTAGTTTGCTTTGTTTAGATTTAAGACCCTAGTTTCAGATTTAACTAAATCACTTTCAAACTTAATATAAAATTCTATCATATTATAGTCACTCTTCCCTAAGTGCCCCTTTACTATAAGGTTATTAATTCACCCTTTCTCATTGCACAATACTAGATCTTAGTTTTTTTATTCGCTTATGGGATGTGGGCATCGCTGGCAAGGCCAGCATTTATTGCCCATCCCTAATTGCCCTTGAGAAGGTGGTGGTGAGCCTCCTTCTTGAACCGCTGCAGTCCGTGTGGTGAAGGTACTCCCACAGTGCTGTTAGAGAGAGAGTTCCAGGATTTTGACCCAGCGACGATGAAGGATCAGTGATATACTTCGAAGTCAGGATGGTGTGCGACTTGGAGGCGAACTTGGAGGTGGTGGTGTTCCCATGCGCCTGCTGCCCTTGTCCTTCTAGGTGGAAGAGGTTGCGGTTTTGGGAGGTGCTGCCGAAAAAGCCTTGGCGAGTTGCTGCAGTGCCTCTTGTAGATGGTACACACTGCAGCCACTGTACGCCGGTGGTGGAGGGAGTGAATGTTTAAGGTGGTGGATGGGGTGCCAATCAAGCGGGCTGCTTTGTCCTGGATAGTGTCGAGCTTCTTGAGTGTTGTTGGAGCTGCACTCATCCAGGCAAGTGGAGAGTATTCCATCACATTCCTTACTTGTGCCTTGTAGATGGTGGAAAGGCTTTGGGGAGTCAGGAGGTGAGACGCTCGCCGCAGAATACCTAGCCTCTGACCTGCTCTTGTTGCCATAGTATTTATGTGGCTGGTCCAGTTAAGTATCTGGTCAATGGTGACCCCCAGGATGTTGATCTAAAATAGCCTGTTCCCTAGTTGGTTCCTCAACATACTGATCTAGAAAACTATCTTGTATACATTCCATGAATTCGTCCTCCACACTATTACTGCAAATTTGGTTTGCCCAGTGTAAATGTAGATTGAAGTCCCCCATGATTATTGTATTACTCTTGTTACAGGCGCCTCTAATTTCCTGATTTATACTCTGCCCTACATTACAACTACTATTTGGGGGCCTATAAACAACTCCCACCAATGTTTTCTGCCCCTTGCTGTTTCTTAGCTGCACTCAAACTGATTCTACTTCTTGATTTTCGGAGTTAAGATCCTTTGGGGTAAATATTGGGTGGCGCCCATTTTGGGGCACAAACGTAGCCAGGGCGCTAATTTTAGCTCCCCGAAAAAGTTAGCTCCCCTCTGCCGCAAATTCAGTAGTAGTGCCCCAAGCAGGAGGTGGGGCGCTACTGGAAAGCGCTCCACCTCCTGCTTGGGGCGTTACTACTGAATTTCACGGCACTAGGTGCTGCCGCGCCTTGCGTGGCGGTACGTAGCGTGCGTCATTGCAGGCCTCCTCCCCTGATTAAAGGGGAGGGGCCTAGCGCTGTGCGCACCGGGGCCCTGCTGGACCACCGGGGAGCGGAGTGCCGTGAAAATCGTGGCCAGCACCCCGCATAAAAAAGTGGAAGGGGCAGGTGCTGGCAGTCGGCCAAAATAAAAATGGCCGCCCGACACCTGCCCCTTTTACTAGCGCCGCCGCCTCTGCAAAAACGCCCCCTGACCCTGTCGGACATATCGTCCGGCGATAGGTCAGGGGGCGCAAGGGAAGTTTGCGGCTGGAGCGCAAGCGGGGTGCTGCGCACGCGGATTATGTCATCGCCGGCAGCGCAGCGGCACGGGGCGCTACCGGCTACTGCCGCCACTAACCTCCTGCTGAATTTGAGGCATTAGCAGAGCCGCACCCGGGCGCTAGGGGATTTGCGCCCCGTAAGCGCCCCCAGGGACGCTAACGAGAGATGCAAATCAACCCAATTTTTCCCCCTTTATCTCTACTGTCTTTATCCCATCCTTTATTATCAGGGCCTCCACAATAGCAGAGCCTGGACCCACTAAGAAGATAATTAAAAAATGAGAGGGGCATCTACAATAGCGCATGTGGGCTGGCGCAGCCGGGTCCAGCCCTGCTAAGGAGCCTGGACCCCCGAAGAGGACAATTTAAAATAAAATTATTTCCCAGATTAGTGTCCTTGCTCGAGGGGCCTGATTGGAGCCACAGTCAGGATAGGCAGGGGATTGGGTAGCCACCCTCTCCCCCCCCCCCTACCCCGCCCCCATGGCCACCCAGCCACCCCAGTTACCTGGTAGCGAAGCAGGCAGGTCTCAAAGAAGTGCCCCATGGCAATTCCGCCTGCCAGTCTCATGCAAACGAGGTGCTTTCCCATTGACCTTACAAACTCAGTGTTAGTGAGCAGCAACAAGCGCGATCGTGGCACCACCAATATGACCATCCAATGAAAACAGCTGTCATAAGTACCATGACACATACCTAGGACGATATGATGCTCCGCGCACCTGTGCCGAGCCTAGATAGCTTCACGACGGAACAAACCAGTTATTTGAGAACAGGGGCAGAGGGCTGCTTATTAAATCAAGGACTCAGACTGATTTTGTGGAGAAGATAGAATGGGCTTGTCCTATGGCCCTGCTGAAGACTGGAATTGATGTGGATAGAGCAGGAAGCAAACACCAGCCTTCTCTTCCCATCTGTCTGTATTGCAGAGAAATCTCTCTTACTTTTCATCTGAAGTCAAATGTTGTGTACCAGCGTGCAGCTGCACTGAGCTCGTTGGAAGCGGATGATCATAACATGATCGTATTTAGAACAGATGGAGGTTGGATCCAAAACTGACGAACTCTGACTGCCTATTAGATTGTACAGCAGGCTGTTAAACACTCTAAACACTGCTAAAAAGTATGACTCCTGCCCCCTTACCAGTCTGTCTGGCAGGATTTCACAAATCTCTCAGAATCTGTAAAAGATCACGCAGCAAATGTTTAAAGAGCGCTTTTTTCTGCAATATATTTGCAGTCTCATGTTTCAAGGGATTGTCAGACTAGACTCAACTAATGTCTGTTATGTTGTTGTCGTATCTTCACATTCTTCTCTTGGAAATTGCAAAGTAGTGGAACGATTCACCGGCTGATTAACAGTCTGACAGCTTTCCATTGTTGTTGTCATATTTTCACACTCTTCCCTTGAAGAACAGTGTGAAGTAGTGGAAGGATTCACAGGTTGATTAACGCTGAATAAAAACGCCTTCCATGGCCGTAACCATCTTTATACCAGCCGATAGGGTGGTTAGTCCTATTTGGCGGGATGAGTTTATGGGCTCCCACAACCCATTCGATGAGCGGGGTGGCGGGGGTGGGGGATTACTCACAATCACTGGGCACAAGTATCCCGCTAGATGTCAACCCAGAATTCAGAGCCAGAGCTCCGGTCTCCGCTCAGCGGCACTGTCTGGAGCGGGGTTTGAACCCTACGGGCTGGATTTTGATACTGGGGCGGGTTGGGGTCGTGTTACCCGCATTTCGTGTTGCCCACCCGACTCCAGATTAATGTGGATGAATGATGCGATTTTAACTTAATTGGCCAATTGAGTTCCAACATGTGGGAACCCATGGCCAATGAGTTATTCCAGTCTGAAAGTCGCCTCCGATTACGTCATCATTGCTGCTGCATTTAAGGTCTGCAACAAGCCTTGCTTCCTCTGCAGGCTGCCAAGCTTTTGGACCTCTATTCTAAAGGCGACTGCAGCAGGAATGGCCAGCCAACGGCCCAGGTCTGCTCCCAGGTTCCATGACGTTGCCCTGCAGGCTTTGGTGGATGGTGCAAGAGCCAACACGGAGGTGCTCTTCCCCTCCTCAGGGAGGAAGAAGCCTCCCCAGCAGACCAAGGCTGTGTGGGTCCAGATCGCCCAGGAGGTCACCTCCTTATCATTCACCTGCAGAACCTGGATCCAGTGCAGGAAGAGGTTTCATGACCTTCGACATACTGCAAAAGTGAGTATGACTTTCCCTTCACCCTCAATCTGATCCCCATTGCCTCTCCTCACCAGCACTCAGCTTTAGCAACCTCTTCCTCCATATCCCACTTGACACTGACATCCATGCACCCTTACCCATTCCCTCTCCCTCTATGGTCACATTCACCTTACTATTCGACTATGCAACCCTCACACTACCTATCAATGTCATGCTTTGAAAACAACTTACAACACACATGGAGGGCCCTTGGTCTTGCCACCTTAATCCATCTTTGTCTCCTTCTAAGCATCTATGCTATGGACTCTCTACACTCACTCCTTCAATCTCACTCAAACTCCACTTGTCTCCCTCATTGCAGGAAAAGAGAGCTCACAATAAAAGGGAAAGAGCCAGGACAGGAGGAGGGCTACCCTCATTAGCCCAGCTCACCCCCTGGGAGGATGCGGTCCTGGAGATCGTGGGCGTAGAGGAGGATACGCAAGTGGGGGATGGACAGACGGGTGCATCAGGGCAAGCTGGTGACTGAATAGTGTTCCATCTCTCTCATTGACATTGCATGAGTCGCTGATAATGAATCTGAAGCTCTAACAGATGGATTTATGATCATCTGCAATATGCAATGTGCATGTAACCTTGGCATCACATCTCTGACTCTTTCCTTTACTCCCCCACAGGACCATCGCAAGCACTCGTCCCCACTAGCCAGGAGGAAGAGCCTGAGCAGACAGACTCCTCAGAGGAAGCTGCAACCTCTGAGGGCGCAGCGTCAGCAGAACTCAGTGCACCCAGCACCTGCGCAGACACTCACACCTCGGTGGGACCCTCGGGACATAGAGTAGAGTTGTCACCTGGTATATCACAGCTCACAAGTGAGTATCAGCAGATAGTGGAGACAGGGACAGCAGTGGAGAGTCCTAGTCAGAGGGCGCAGGACTCTGCCAGCTCGGCTCAGCTGCATGTCGACCCTCTGCCTCTGGGTCCATCCATAAGATCAGCGGTGCTGGGACTCCAGGAACAGATGCAGGAGTCTCTGACAGGTTTTGTCTCCAGGGTCGCTGCGAGTGTGGAGCGAATGGAGGAGTCCATAGCGAACATGAGCAGAGCCTTTGTGGAGTCATTGGCGCATGAACGCATCACCACGGAAAGGATGGCAACCTCCGTGGAAAGGATGGCTACAGTAGAGGAGAGGATGGCTATGGCTATGGAGGAGATAAGTCGCCAGAGTGCAGAAAACATGGTCATTGTTCAGAATAGACTGGCATCTCTTGAGGAGCAATGGTCATCTATTGAACAGAGAAACCAGACCTTCATGCAAGTCCTTCTGAGTAGGACTTCCAGTGCAGATACGGGTCCCCATGGCCCCCCTGATGTGCAGCAAGGTGCTCTCAAGCCACTTGCAAGCGCTAAGGTGGACCTGACCCATGAGAGGGATGTTGGTGGCACACAACAAGGAGGTGGGGGCTCCTCTCCAAGCGCTCACACTTCCAAGCCACTGACAAGTCCTCGGTCAGAGCCCCACCAGAGTCCGCACCCAAGTGAGATCGGCGTCTCAACCCCTGCCACAGGAGCAGCAGACTGTTGCCGAGCCCTCGCAGTTTCGCAACCCCAGAGGATGCCCGCCAAAGGAGTCGAGACAGGAGCAGCAACAAACTGAGCAGGGGGCCTCCACTTCTGCTGAAGCCACAGGGGAAGCACCACGTAGGAGCACGCGTAAGAGAAAGAAACTGCACAAATAGTCACAAGGGTAGTCACTTGGGTGAATTTTGATGTTTAATGTAAAAAAGCCATTAGGTGTAAAGTGTAAATAAAAACTCTGATGGCTACAGCTGCAGTTGTGGCGTCTGTCATTTCGCTAATGGGACTTCCACAATGAGGCCTTAGGATAGCTTGCAATTGTCAGTATGGTGGTCAAATTGTTAGGGAACTGCTGGTTCTTGCCATTGTCAATGCTCTGGTAAGAAGCTGCGAGGCAAAAGTGCTTTCTTGTCTAGGCTAAGCAAATCTGGCCAAGATGAGTGCGTTCCTTGCATTCCGGGCAGCTATGGTCTCGCGTAATGCTGCCGCTGGTTGAGGGGCCTCTGCAAGTTGTTCGTTCTCTCTCTCCTCCTCCTCCTCCTCCTCCTCCTCCTCCTCATCTGAGGAGGCTATGTGAGGAGCCACTTGGTCCACCAGCATCTGTAAGCCACAACGCTGTGCCATGTTGTGAAGTGCACAGCAAACCACGATGATTCTGGAGACCCTGGCTGCTGAGTATTGCAGGGCTCCACCTGATCTATCCAGGCATCTGAAGCGCATCTTCAGCATACCGATGGTTTGCTCGTTTATGGCTCTGGTGGAAATGTGGCTGGAGTTGTAGCTCTCCTCAGCTGCATTGGATGGGCTCCTCAACGGCATCACTAGCCACGTCTTCAGGGGATAGCCCTTGTCTCCAAGTAGCCATCCGTGAAGTTGGTCTGGCAGACTGAATAGCGGAGGCACACTGGACTGGCGCAGTATGAAGGAGTCATGGCAACTGCCAGGGTACTTGGCACAAACATGCAGAACTTCCGTGTTGTGGTCACACACCAGCTGAACGTTGAAGGAGTGGAAGCCCTTGCGGTTGACAAAAATACCTGGATTGCGATGGGGTGCCTTAAGGGCCACATGTGTGCAGTCAACGACGCCCTGCACCCTTGGAAAGCCTGCCAGATTAACTAATCCAACCGCACGCGCCGTGACACTTGCTCGATCCTTGGTGAAATGGATGTGATTGTGCGCGATGGCAAAGAGGGCATCGGTTACCTGCGTAATGCAGGTGTGTGCGGCCGCCTGGGAGATGCCGCTGATGTCTGCTGCTGATCTGTGGAATGAGTCTGAGGCAAAAAAGTTGAGTGCGGTGGTGACTTTGACGGCCACTGGTAAGGGGCGTCCACCTGGTCCTCTGGGCTCCAGGTCTTGTTGCAGCATTGCGCAGATGTCACCCACTACCTCTCGCGAAAGTCGGAGCCGCCTTTGGCACTGCTGCTCAGACATGTTGAGGTAGCTGACCTTCTGTCTGTAGACCCTGTTTGGGGGGTATCTCCTGTGCCGACGGCCTTCCATGCGCTGGCCCCTTCTGTCCTGTGCAGCTTCAGGTGGGTGAGCAGCAGCTTGGCGCTCCTGCTGGTGCTGCTGCTGTTGGTGCTGCTGTTGTTCATGGTTCTGCTGGTGCCACGGCTGGTGTTCGTCCTCATCGGATGCCCAGGAGAGAAGGAAATAAATGGCTCCCATGCCTCTGGTATATGTCTCAGTTGAGGAAGCCCTCAATGAGGGTGGCGAGAGGGGGCTCCCAGGAGGTCACACTGCAGATGGGTGTCAGGCTCCAAACTTCCAGAGCTGTGGTTCTAAAAAAAAAAAAGACCTGTGACAACAAAGTCCTGCCACCTGCAATTGATGGCTGATCAAATCTTCTATTTAAAGGTTGAGCTGCAGCTGATAGTCAGCAATCCACTTGTGCTCCCGCCAGGTTTCACTGGCGTGTTTCAGATCAGGCGTGCTTCACGTGGGAAAAGGGTTAAACTACCTAAAATGCTTCAAAATGGCATTACTGAGCCAATTTAGGGATTGTTAAGGGCTTTAATGGCCTCTCCCGCCTCTTGGAGGCGGGATGGAGTCGGGAACCCCGCGACCGATTTTGTCAAAATTGCGTGGAGGCGGAATGGAGTCGGGATCAGGTCCGCCCGCCACTTTTCGCTATTTTAACCCCCCCACACGCCTCCAAACCCGACTCCATGGGTCATTGAAAATCCAGCCCTACACCTCCTGACTCAGAGGCAGGAAGGCTGCCTCTCAGCCACAGGCTTGCTCCAATGCGTAACATGATATTTATAAAACCTACGTCAGAAAATGCTCTTTACGGTTTGTGATAATTTAGTACTTTCGTATCAAACAGCAGGAAGGATAGGTTTTGACTAAGAGATGCAATTCATGTTGTATCTATGCAATAGAACAAAGATAATAAAAGTAAAAGGGACTGTGCAAGAGACCGTCACAACCTCACTGGCACCCTTTCTGCTGCAGAACATATGGAGAGGATGATACATAAATTAATATCTTTTTGGCCTTGCCCTGAGGTCAAATTGTTCCAAAAAGAGAATCTCTCTCATATGAGAGTCTAATGCTTCACAGTGCCTTCCATATACATCAGCTGAGGCTCACACAGGATTTGTGGTACAGGCACTGTGGCTAACAGACTGCTCGGACCATAATCAAATGTGCATTTTACACACCACGTACTGCTGTATAACATTGTAAACTCTTCCAGTCTTGCTAGGGCAACATTTTGCTATCCTGTCATCAGGGTGAAGTGGTATCGTGTTAAAGCTGCAACGTCTGTGCATGTAGCTGAGAAAACCTAATGGCCCAGAAATTAGATTGTGCCCGAATTGGGACACAGCCTCCTGTCGCGCTCGCTGACCTAACGTCATTGGCGCCGGGTTCGGGCGGGAGTCGGGCCTCGTGTATTTAAATGAGGCCGGGGAGTTAAAATGATCCAGGACTCACACTGGTGAGCCGAGGCAAGCCGAACACTCACCCCAACCGCCCCACACTTGTCCCTCGCCCCAGTTAAAATTGGGGCTTTCCTTTCCGAACCTTCTCTCCTCTTCTTGCTTCTTAAAATCCACTTTCAACAGCTCCAGCCAAGAGGTATCAAAACAGCCACTGAAGAGACTTATATTTTTAGTATCCAGTCATATATCTATTAAATGTAGCTATAAACATATCTAAATCATGATTACTTGTCTTGCCAAATGGTTGCAAATCTCAAGTAGAATTATTACATCTTAAAAAGTATGAAATGTTTCTACATTTTACCTGCGTCTCTGATCTCTTCTTGGCCAGGTACCATGGAATATGACTGGTGGCCTGCTCCAAAAGCTCTGCCATTACTGCCTTGGCTCAGTGGTAGCACCTTCCCCTCTGAATCAGGACATGGGTTCTAAGTCCCATTCCAGAGACTTGAGCCCATAATCTGGGCTGGCACTTCAGTGCAGTACTGAGGAAGCGCTGCACTGTCAGAGATGCCATCTTTCAGATGAGACGTTAAACTAAGGCCCCATCTGCCCTCTCAGATGGACTTAAAAGATCCCATGGCACTACTTTGAAGAAGAGCAGGGGAGTTCTCCCCGATGTCCTCACCAACATTTATCCCTTTACCAACATCACTAAAAAACCAGATTATCTGTTTGTGGGATCGCGCTGTGCACAAATTGGCTGCGTGTTTCCCTACATTACAACAGTGACTACACTTCAAAAAGTATTTCATTGTTTGTAAGGCGGTTTGGGACATCCTGAGGTTGCGAAACGTTGTAAGGTGGCAATGGACAAATGAGATTGGGAACAGCAGTAGGAGCCTAAGGAACTGGTTCAATCCTGCCCAGACGAGGGGGATGGAGAACTTCTAACAGCAGGGTGGAGCAGAGCAGAGATAGCAGCCACACAGAAGTGAGCAGTTAGCGGCTAGTAGCTTATAACTAGTATCACCTTATCCAATTGTGTGATGGCTGGCTGGTCACTTCTCTGACATATCTTCTGTCACTGAGGAGGAGATGGGGTGAGGGTTATATGAGTCAGCAGTGGCATTGCCCTGAGGGACAGCAGACTTATCTGTACTGAGCTCACCCAACTGGCAGCAAGGTAAGGGGGGGAGGGGGGTTGCCATTGTGTGCAGGGGCAAGCCCGAGTTGCAGGGGCCCAGATTATTTGGGGGGGGGGGGCTCAGAGGAGCATTCCTGCTCTTCCTGGCTCCACAAATATCATTTAAAACTTACATTTCTGGGGCCTCTTCAGGTGTACAGCCAGTAAAAATGACCAGAATGTACGCGGCACAGTCTCCAACGTTTCTGTCCCAAAATGGCAGTCGGGGTCCTATGAACATCATAGAACCACTATTTGCATATTAAAAGGCACCTACTGCCTGAAACAAGCGGGCGCTTTGGCCGCCCAGAGGTCAGCCCATGTAAAAATAGCAGCGAGCAGAGAATGGCGTCAAGGAGGCAGTAAGTCTACCAACCCCATTTTAAGGCCGTTACCGCCCCATTAATTCTGATTTCAGCCCCAATGGGTGATTGAATGAGTTAATGAATGAATGAATGAGTGAGTGAGTGAGAGAAAAAAGGTGCGCTGGTTCATGGTATACCGATGCACAATCCTGTATTGTGTGATGTGGACATGGGTTTCTGTACCTCGCACAGCAAAGGCCAATCTAGGCTGTGCTGAGTGGATGTGAGTCACTGGTAGAGGCCTGCGAGCAAATCATTTGGTTGCCCTTTTGAGAGGTGCACAAGTTGTAGAGGGAGTAACACATTTTCAAATGTATGGGGAAATTAATAAGAAAGATGCAATATTTTACCAAAAAGGTATTTACTTCATAGGATGCCTTTAAAAAAATCAGTGAAATATAATGGGACAACCACCACAGGAGCATTAATGAATGAGCAAGGCAATACGGCCCATCTTAATTCATTCATCCAGAGATATTCTAATGTCCTTCCATTATAGCATCCAGCTGTTTCCTAAATGAGTCCAGGGTTTTTGCCTCCTCTACTCTATCTGGAAGTTTATTCCATACATCGACCACCGTTGTATTAAGAAGAATTTCCTGATATTATCAATCCTAAAATTACCTTTTACTAGTTTGAACCGCAGTTTAATTTAAAGTAATAATCTGGGTTAACTTTTTCTATACCCTTAGCAGTTTTATATCCCTCGACAAGGTCACATCTCTGGTACCTCCTTTCCAGGCTGAAAAGCCCACTCTCTGGTCTCTCTTCAGAACTCATCCCCCCAACACTGGGGATCAGCCTCATGGCTCTTCACTGCATTGCCCCCAGCGCTTGAATGTCTCTTGTTTCTTGCAAACAGCATTGGACTCAGTACTCAAGGTGCAGTCTGACCAGAGCCCTGTACAGTCTGATCATTACCTCCTCTAGCTTGTATCCTACTGTTTTGGCTGATTTAGTTCAACATTTAGGGCAGCACGGTGGCATAGTGGTTAGCACTGTTGCCTCACAGCGCCAGGGACCCAGATTCGAATCTGGCCTCGGGTGACTGTCTGTGTGGAGTTTGCACATTCTCCCCGTGTCTGCGTGGGTTTCCTCCGGGTGCTCCGGTTTCCTCCCACAGTCCAAAGATGTGCGGGTTAGGTTGATTTGGCTATGATAAATTGACCCTTAGTGTTAGGGGGGATTAAATACGTGGGGTTATGGGGATAGGGTGGGACATGTGTCGGTGCAGGCTCGATGGGCCGAAATGGCCTCTATCTGCACTGTTGTGATTCTGTGATCCCTTTGACTTTGTTGATTGCTGCTCTGCATCTGTTGGACATGTTGAGCATTGAGTCTAAAACCCCTTGGTCTCTTTAAGAACATAACAATTCGGAGCAGGGATAGGCCATACGGCCCCTCGAGCCTGCTCCGCCATTCAATAAGATCATGGCTGATCTTCAATCTCAACTCCACTTTCCCGCCCGATCTCCATATCCCTTGATTCCCCTAGAGTCCAAAAATCTATCTACCTCAGCCTTGAATATACTCAACAACTTAACATCCACAGCCCTTTGGGGTGGAGAATTCCAAAGATTCACAACCATCTGAGTGAAGAAATTCCTCCTCATCACAGTTTTAAATGACCGATCCCTTATCCTGAGATTATGCCCCCTAGTTCTAGACTCTCCAGCCAGGGGAAACAACCTCTCAGCATCTACCCAGTCAATCCCCCTCAGAATCTTGTATGTTTCAATGATATCACCTCTCATTCTTCTAAACTCCAGAGAGTATAGGCCCAATCTACTCAATCTCTCCTCATAGGACAACCCTCTCATCCCAGGGATCAATCTAGTGAAACTTCATTGCACCACCTCTAAGGCAAGTATATCCTTCTTTAGATAAGGAGACCAAAACTGTCCACAGTACTCCAGGTGTTTTTTTTATTCGTTTATGGGATGTGGGCGTCGCTGGCAAGGCCAGCATTTATTGCCCATCCCTAATTGCCCTTGAGAAGGTGGTGGTGAGCCGCCTTCTTGAACCATTGCCGTCCGTGTGGTGAAGGTACTCCCACAGTGCTGTTAGGTAGGGAGTTCCAGGATTTTGACCCAGCGACGATGAAGGATCGGCGATATACTTCTAAGTCAGGATGGTGTGTGACTTGGAGGGGAACTTGGAGGTGGTGGTGTTCCCATGCGCCTGCTGCCCTTGTCCTTCTAGGTGGAAGAGGTCGCGGGTTTGGGAGGTGCTGCCGAAGATGCCTTGGCGAGTTGCTGCAGTGCATCTTGTAGATGGTACACACTGCAGCCATGGTACGCCGGTGGTGGAGGGAGTGAATGTTTAAGGTGGTGGATGGGGTGCCAATCAAGCGGGCTGCTTTGTCCTGGATGGTGTCGAGCTTATTGAGTGTTGTTGGAACTGCACTCATCCAGGCAAGTGGAGAGTATTTCATCACATTCCTTACTTGTGCCTTGTAGATGGTGGAAAGGCTTTGGGGAGTCAGGAGGTGAGACACTCACCACAGAATACCTAGCTCTGACCTGCTCTTATTGCCACAGTGTTTATGTGGCTGGTCCAGTTAAGTTTTTGGTCAATGGTGACCCCCCCAGGATGTTGATGGTGGGGGAATCAGCGATGGTAATGTCGTTGAATATCAAGGGGTGGTGGTTAGACTCTCGCTTGTTGGAGATAGTCATTGCCTGGCACTTCTGTGGCGTGAATGTTACCTGCCATTTATCAGCCCAAGCCTGAACATCGTCCAGGTCTTTTTGCATGCGGGCATGGACTGCTTCATTATCTGAGGAGTTGTGAATGGCACTGAACACTGCAGTCATCAGCGAACATCCCCATTTCTGACCTTATGTTGGAGGGAAGGTCATTGATGAAGCAGCTGAAGATGGTTGGGCCCAGGACACTGCCCTGAGGAACTCCTGCAGTGATGTCCTGGGGCTGTGATGATTGACCTTCAACCACCACAACCATCTTCCTTTGTGCTAGGTATGACTCCAGCCAGTGGAGAGCTTTCCCCCCAATTCCAGGTGTGGTCTCACCAAAGCCCTGTACAATTGTAGCAAGACTTCCTTACTCTTGTACTCCAAACCCCTTGCAATAAAGGCCAACATGCCATTTGCTTTCCTAATTGCTTGCTGTACCTGCATGCTAACTCTCTGTGTTTCCTGTATGAGGACACCTAACTCTCTCTGAACACCAACATTGAATAGTTTCTCACCATTTAAAAAATATTCTGTTTTTCTATTCTTCCTTCCAAAGTGAATAACCTCACATTTCCCCACATTATACTCCATCTGCCACCTTATGGCCCACTCACTTGACCTGTCTATATCCCTTTGCAGGCTCTGTCCTCCTCACAGCTTTGTATCATCAGCAAACTTGGATACATTACACTCGGTCCCTTCATCTAAGTCATTAATATAGATTGAAAATAGCTGAGGCCCCAGCACTGATCCTTGCGGCAGCCCACTAGTTATAGCCTGCCAACCTGAAAATTACCCGTTTATCCGTCCATTAACCAATCCTCTATCCATGCTAATATATTTCCCCCAACCCCATAAGCCCTTATCTTGCAAAACAACCTTTTATGTGGCACCTTATCAAATGTCTTTTGAAAATCCAAATATACGAATACAAATATTCAGCTTAATTCTTAGCTATTTCAACACCAATACGTGTGTCACCTATTTTTCCTTCCTACGTGTAGCACTTTACGCTTGTCTGCATTATGTTCCATCTGCCATTGATTTGCCCACTTTCATATTTTGTCCAATTCATTTTGTACTTTCTGAGCTTCCTCCTCTGATTCCACTGCTCCTTCTAGTTTGGTATAATTTTCAATTTGAAAGAGGCCCCAGCACCAAGCCCTGAGGTACCCCACTCAGTACTTTTCCCCACCGTAACTCATAACCTCTTATGCAAGGAAGGTCAAATCAAAATGAGCCTGCAAAGTGCTGCTCAGTACCCAAAACTCCTTCACACAGCGTTGAATCTCTCCAGAAGTCTCTCTCTCTCAGAATGCGTGGTGCAAAAATGTCGCTGACAAAAAAAGGCAGGAAGAGGCCGCCTTTAAATAGCGCTCCCCCAGTCCCTTCCCGACTGCAAAACATTCCCCTCAACCTGTCGTTGCTAGCGGCAGGTGGAAAGGCAGGGGGCGCCACTCAATATCTGGTCCGGGGCGTTGCACACTCGACTGACGTCACGATCTGCGGGCGCAGGAGATCGTGGTGGTAGTGTTTAGCGCCGCCGCAAAATGTCTGGTCAATTTCGCGAGCGGCACAAACATCGCCGCGCCCGGGCGCTAGTTGCATTGCGCCCCATTAGCGCCCTCTTAGGGCGCTAACGGGAGGCGCAAAGCAACCGAATTTTTCCCCCTATGACTCTATGACTAATTAATATGCTTTCATGTGGAACTTGGTTGTCACTTCCTCAAAGAAATCTAATTAAAGGCTTCAGTTAAAAAGCAGGCAAAATGATTCTGTGGAACTGTATTAAACATTTGCAGGTTAACACCAAAACTTTACCCTTTCAGATGGCCAAGTAATTGTTCGAAACAAGAATTAATAATGCCATTCCCAGTATGTTCAGATGTAGTCACACTACAAGTTAAGCATCATTATGTTTATTATTAAACTTCAGTTATGTGGAGAGACTAGAGAGCTCAGATTGTTCTCCTTAAAGCAGTGAAGATTAAGGAGAGATTTAATAGAGGTGTTCAAAATTATGAAGGGTTTTGATGAAGTAGATAGGGAGAAACTCTTTCCACTGACAGGAGGGTCGGTAACCAGAGGACACAGATTTAAGATAATTGGCAAAAGAACCAGAGGGGAGAGGAGGAGACATTTTTTTATGGAGCGAGTTCTTATGATCTGGAATGCACTGCCTGAAAGTGTGGTGGAAGCACGTTCAATAATAACTTTCAAAAGTGAATTGCATATAGGCTTAAACAGGAAAAATTTGCAGAGCTATGGAGAAAGAGCAGGGGAGTGGGACTAATTGGAAAGCTCTTTCAAAGGGCCGGCACAGGCACGATGGGCTGAATGGCCTGCTTCTGTGCTGTATCATTCTATGATTCTATCATCGCAAAATGATCTCAGTTTTGTAACAAAGCTAAATTTTGGAGATGTGAATTGGACTGACATTTAAGTGAAGCAGGCTGAAACTCCCTCTTCTCTTCCCTTTAGTGCCAGGTCGGGATTTATGCGGCATTTACACGATGACTGCAGTGTTGGTGCGAATTGAATTCAATCCATAAACAGCCTTGTCGTGGTAAGAGTTCATCTTTTAGAATATCGGAGAAACAGTTTAATTACATTGCGAACAGATAATGTCACGCCTCAGACGCAAACTCTGATCAATGTACAATCGTTGCAGACCCAGTTCAGAAACAGACCTTGTGTTTTATTCAGTATTTGCTTTGTCCTTCTGATGGGCTTAATGCAAAACAGTTTTCAAACTAATTACCAGACCTTTGAGTTATTCAATCGGTAGGGTCTGTAAATTAATTCAGATCGCCAGAATTATACTAAAGTTAGGCCAATACAAAACAAGCCACAATTTAAGTCATAACACAATGTTTAACATTCCATTTCCAGATTTGGTAGGATTTTTGCTTACAACAGACTTATAATTTACAGTGTGATATAACATTTTATGATCACTAAAGGCAGATCAATTATTGCAACAAGCATATTTAAAAATACCAAACTAGTTCACAGCCTTAAAAGCAAAGAATAATGGGACACCCACTCACCATTCGAGTGCTAGGACGTGTGGACAAAATTTATTTTAGCCTCTTTCCCAATAGAGGCCCTGAAATTCCATACTGTTTTTGGTGTTTCTAGGGATCTAAATCCCACCATGGCAATTTGTGAATTTGAATTCAGTTAATTAAATAAATCTGGAATAAAAAGCTAGTACAGGAAACTCTCATTTAAACGGCACCTAAAATATCCGGAATTCTCTATTAACCGGCAAAATTCATACTCCGAAAACACCACCTCAATAACCGTTTTGTTTTACTGTTAAGTAATTAAAAAGTTATGGATTACCCTCAACTGGCAGTACTGTACTTAATCAAGCATCTTCCACCATCCATTTAACACAACATTCTGTAGGTGAGTACCCAATTACTGTATACTGCACATTTCTTGATTTTTTTATTTTTGTTTGTTAAAAATAGCCTCGATAGATATAACTCTCCGTTATCCAGAATTTTTAATCAACCGGCACCATCCCGGTCCCGTCGGTGCCGGATACCAAAGAGTTTCCTGTATCAGTAATAGTGACCATGAAGTTAGCGGATTGCCGTAAAAACCCAGCTGGTTCACTAATCTCCTTTAGGGAATGTTCTCTCCTTTACTTGGTCTGGTGTATATGTGACTCCAGACCCACAGCAATATGGTTGACTCTTAACTGCCCTCTGAAATGGCCTAGCAAGCCTCTCAGTTGTATCAAATGGCTACAAAAAAGTACAATAATTTTAAAACCAGATGGACCACCCGGCATCAACCTAGGCATCGAATTTGGACACTACAAAGGTACACCCAGCGCAGTCGACCTTGAAAAGTCCTCCTCACTAACATCAGGGCATTTGTGCCAAAATTGGGAGAGCTGTCCCACAGACTAGTCAAGCAACAGCCTGACATAGTCATACTCACAGAATCATATATATCAGCCAATGTCCCAGACTTCTCCTTCACCATCCCTGGGTATGTCCTGTCCCACCAGCAGGACAGACCCACCAGAGGTGGCGGCACAGTGGTATACAGTTGGGAGGTGTGGCCCTGGGAGTCCTCAACATTGATTCCGGACCCCATGAAGTTTCATGGCTTCAGGTCAAACATGCGCAAGGAAACCTCCTGCTGATTCCTGCCTATCGCCCTCCCTCAGCTGATGAATCAGTACTCCTCCATGTTGAACATCATTTGGAAGAAGCACTGAGGGTAGCAAGGGCACAGAATGTATTCTCCACTGGCTGGAGTCATACCTAGCACAAAGGAAGATGATTGTCGTTGTTGGAGGTCAATCATCACAGCCCCAGGACATTGCTACAGGAGTTCCTCAGTGCAGTGTCCTAGGCCCAACCATCATCAGCTGCTTCATCAATGACCTTCCCTCCATCATAAGGTCAGAAGTGGGGATGTTCACTGATGATTGCACAGTGTTCTGTATCATTTGCAATTTTTCAGGTAATAAAGCAGTCCGTAACCGCATGCAGCATGACCTGGACAACATCAAGGCAAAGTAGGCTCATGACTAAGGTCAAAACATGTTGGCTCATGGCAGAAGTAGCAGAATGAATTGCGAGCTGGCTACAAAACAGAAAACAGAGAGTAAGGGGTTAAATGTAGTTACACAGATTGGCAAATGGTAGAAGTGGTGTTTCACAAGGATCGGTGCTGGGACCACTTTGTTCACCATTTACATAAGTGATTTGGACTCGGGAATAGGAATTACAATTACAAAATTTGTGGATGACACCAATTTGGTGGGCGTAGTTAATACAGAGGAGGACTGCAACAAAATACAGGAAGACATTAATCAACTTGCAGAATGGGCGTGTAATTGGCAAATGAATTTCAATATAGATAAGTGCGAGGTAATACATTTTGGTAGGAAGAATAAGGAGGCCACATAGTCCTTGGAAAATAAGTGTCTAAATGGGGTAGAGGAACAAAGGATCTGGGGATATAAATGCACAGATCACTAAAAGTAGCAATGCAGGTTAATAAGGTCATAAAAAAAAACAAAGCACTGGGGTTCATTTCTAGAGGGATAGAATTAAAAAGCAGGGAGGTTATGTTAAACGTGTATAGAACCTTGGTTAGACCACACTTGGAGTACTGTGAACAATTCTGGTCACCATATTATAAAAAGAATATAGAAGCACTGGAGAAGATGCAAAAAAGATTTAGTAGAATGCTACCAGAACTGAGAGGTTATATCTGTCAGGACAGATTGAACAGGCTGAGGCTCTTTTCTCTAGATAAGAGAAGACTGAGGGTTGATCTGATAGAGGTCTTCAAGATTATGAAAGGGTTTGATTGGATAGACGTAGAGAAGATGTTTCCACTTGTAGGCAAGACCAGAACTAGGGCCATAAATATAAGATAGTCACTAATAAATCCAATCGGGAATTCAGGAGAAACTTCTTTGTCCAGAGAGTGGTTAGAATTTGGAACTCGCTACCACAGGGAGTAGATGAGGCGAATAGCATAGATGCATTCAAAGCGAAGCTAGATAAGTACATGAGGGAAAAAGGAATAGGAATATATGTTGATGGGTTTAGATGAAGAGGGGTGGGAGGAGGCTCTTGTGGAGCATAAACCCTGGCATGGACCTGTTGGGTTGAATGGCCTATTTCTGTGCTGTAATACTTTGTAACTTTGTAATATCATCAGGGCAAAGCAGCCCACTTGATCAGCACCCCATCCACCGCTTTAAACATTCACTCGCTCCACCACCGGCGTACCGTGGCTGCAGTGTGTACCATCTACAAGATGCACTGTAGCAACTCGCCAAGACTTCTTCGACAGCACCTCCCAAACCTGCAACCTCTTCCACCTAGGAGGACAAGGGCAGCAGACACATGGGAACACCACCACCTCCAAGTTCCCCTCTAAGTCACACACCATCCTGACTTAGAAATATATCGCCGTTCCTTCATCGTCACTGGGCCAGTGCTCCCTATCTAACAGCACTATGGGAGTACTTTCACCACACGGACTGCAGCGGTTCAAGAAGGCTGCTCACCACCATCTTCTCAAGGGCAAATAAGGATGGGTAACAAATACTGGTTCTTGGCAGGGAGCCACAGCTGGTTGCATCTCTGGAGCTTGTTCCTCAGCAGCCTGGTGTCGCCTCCCATATTCCACTGGTGTGGTGCTCTGAGGGGGAAGGCCAGAGGCCTAGCATGTGCTGCTGTCCTGAGAGGCAGCAGCCTCAGGCATATCTGTTCCACCCAGCTCCGTCCCACTGGGCCACTGATCAGTGAGACAGCTGGACTATTGACAGCTGCCAGACCCTGAAAACATTCGCAGGTCAGAACTGAAAAGTCTGGGGAGGGTTTTGATGGAGGTGTGCAAAATTATAAAATAAAGTTCAGACAGATTATTTCCACTGGTTGATGAATCAAGGGCACATGGCCATGATGTCAAGATAAGCACTGGATACATAAAGAAGAACTACTTTCACATAAAGGGGTAGATTTTAACTTTTGTGAGGGGCGACTGGCAGTGCGCGCGAGCCCCCGCCCGTTCCTCGTTTAAATAGGACAAGCGAGCTTCCCGCCCCAAACTGGCGTCCCAGTGCAATTCGCTGGATTCGGGTCAGTGCAGTATCGGTCATGGGACTGAGGTGGCAGCTTGTCCCTGGCTGGGAGCTGCTGCTGGCTGCATCTCTGGAGCTTATGCCTGGGCAGCCTGGTGTTGCATCGAAGGCTTCCCAGTCAACAGAATGGTGAGTTCCAGGAGGTGGTGCGAGGGGCGGGGGTCACGAATGCAAACAGAGAGGAGCCCGGGATGGTACAGGCCCAGATTATTTTTGAAGGGCGCAGAGGAGCACACATGCTCCTCCTGGCCACACAAAAATAATTTCAAACTCACCTCTTTGGGCCTTGCCGTGTTTACCACTAGTAAAACTGATTCAAGAGTGAACGGTAAACATTCCGGCCAGTTCAGTCCAAAAGAGCAATCAGGGTCCTATCACATAAAACACCGATTTACATATTAAAAGGGGCCTACCACCTGAAACTGGCTGGCGCTTCAGCCACCCAAAATGGCGGCGGCTGTATTGCCAGTGTTAATGGGCCGGTAATGTGCCCTCTGACACCCTTACTACCCTCTGATACCCTTACAAATCTCTGATACCCTTACTACCGTCTGATACCCTTACTGCCCTCTGATACCCTTACATCTCTCTGATACCCTTACTGCCCTCTGATACCCTTACTGCCCTCTGATACCCTTACTACCCTCTGATACCCTTACTACCCTCTGATACCCTTACTGCCCTCTGATACCCTTACTACCCTCTGATACCCTTACTACCCTCTGATACCCTTACTACCCTCTGATACCCTTACTACCCTCTGATACCCTTACTGCCCTCTCATACCCTTACTACCCTCTGATACCCTTACTACCCTCTGATACCCTTACAACTCTCTGATACCCTTACGACCCTCTGACACCCTTACAACTCTCTGATACCCTTACTGCCCTCTGATACCCTTACTACCCTCTGATACCCTTACAGCCCTCTGATACCCTTACAAATCTCTGATACCCTTACTACCCTCTGATACCCTTACGACCCTCTGATACCCGTACAAATCTCTGATACCCTTACTGCCCTCTAATACCATTACTACCCTCTGATACTCTTACTGCCCTCTGATACCATAGTGGTTAGCACTGGTGCCTCACAGCGCCAGAGACCCGGGTTCGAATCTGACCTCGGGTGACTGTCTGTGTGGAGTTTGCACATTCTCCCCGTGTCTGCGTGGGTTTCCTCCGGGTGCTCCGGTTTCCTCCCACAGTCCAAAAATGTGTGGGTTAGGTTGATTTGGCTATGATAAATTGACCCTTAGTGTTAGGGGGGATTAAATATATGTGGGGTTATGGGGATAGGATGGGATATGTTAGGGGGAATTAAATACGTGGGGTTACGGGGGTAGGGTGGGATATGTGTACTGTGGGGATTAAAGCAAGGACAGGGTACTGGATTTGGATGATCAGCCATGATCGTATTGAATGGCGGAGCAGGCTCGACGGGCCGAATGGCCTACTCCTGCTCCTAGATTCTATGTTTCTATGTTTCTATGTTTCTATGTTTCTATGTTTCTATGTTTCTATGTTACCCTTACAAATCTCTGATACCCTTACTACCCTCTAATACCCTTACAACTCTCTGATACCCTTACTGCCCTCTGATACCCTTACAACTCTCTGATACCCTTACTGCCCTCTGATACCCTTACTGCCGTCTGATACCCTTACTACCCTCTGATATCCTTACAAATCTCCAATACCCTTACTACCCTCTGATACCCTTACTGCCCTCTGATACCCTTACAAATCTCTGATACTCTTACTACCCTCTAATACCATTACTACCCTCTGATACCCTTACTGCCCTCTGATACCCTTACAAATCTCTGATACCCTTACTACCCTCTAATACCCTTACAACTCTCTGATACCCTTACTACCCTCTAATATCATTACTACCGTCTGATACTCTTACTGCCCTCTGACAAACTTATTACCCTCTGATACCATTACTACCCTCTGATACCCTTACTGCCCTCTGATACCCTTACTACCCTCTGATACCCTTACTGCCCTCTGATACTCTTACTGCCCTCTGATACTCTTACTGCCCTCTGACAAACTTACTACCCTCTGATACCCTTACTGCCCTCTGATACCCTTACTGCCCTCTGATACCCTTACTACCCTCTGATACCCTTACTACCCTCACAAATCTCTAATACCCTTACTGCCCTCTAATACCATTACTACTCTCTGATACTCTTACTGCCCTCTGATACCCTTACTACCCTCTGATACCCTTACTGCCCTCTGATACCTTTACAACTCTCTGATACCCTTACAAGCCCTCTGATACCCTTACAACTCTCTGATACCCTTACAGCCCTCTGATACCCTTACAAATCTCTGATACCCTTACTGCCGTCTGATACCCTTACTACCCTCTAATACCCTTACAACTCTCTGATGCCCTTACTACCCTCTGATACCCTTACTACCCTCTGATACCCTTACTACCCTCTGATACCCTTACAACTCTCTGATACCCTTACTGCCCTCTGATACCCTTACTGCCCTCTGATACCCTTACTACCTTCTAATACCATTACTACCCTCTGATACTCTTACTGCCCTCTGATACCCTTACTGCCGTCTGATACCCTTACTACCCTCTGATACCCTTACAAATCTCTGATACCCTTACTACCCTCTGATACCCTTACTGCCGTCTGATACCCTTACTGCCCTCTGATACCCTTACAAATCTCTGATACCCTTACTACCCTCTAATACATAGAAACATAGAAACTAGGAGCAGGAGTAGGCCATTCGGCCCATCGAGCCTGCTCCACCATTCAATACGATCATGGCTGATCATCCAAATCCAGTACCCTGTCCCTGCTTTCACACAGAATCCCCATCGAGCCTGCACCGACACATATCCCACCCTATCCCCGTAACCCCACGTATTTAATTCCCCCTAACATATCCCTTCCTATCCTATCCCCGTAACCCCACATATTTAATCCCCCCCTAACACTAAGGGTCAATTTATCATAGCCAAATCAACCTAACCCGCACATTTTTGGACTGTGGGAGGAAACCGGAGCACCCGGAGGAAACCCACGCAGACACGGGGAGAATGTGCAAACTCCACACAGACAGTCACCCGAGGCCAGATTCGAACCCGGGTCCCTGGCGCTGTGAGGCACCAGTGCTAACCACTATGCCACCGTGTTGCCCACCCTTACAACTCTCTGATGCCCTTATTACCCTCTGATACCCTTACAACTCTCTGATACCTTTACTACCCTCTGATACCCTTACAACTCTCTGATACCCTTACTGCCCTCTGATACCCTTACAACTCTATGATACCCTTACTACCCTCTAATACCATTACTACCCTCTGATACCCTTACTACCCTCTGATACCCTTACTGCCCTCTGATACCCTTACTGCCCTCTGATACCCTTACTGCCCTCTGATACCCTTACAACTCTCTGATACCCTTACTACCCTCTAATACCATTACTACCCTCTGATACCCTTACAAATCTTTGATACCCTTACTACCCTCTAATACCATTACTACCCTCTGATACTCTTACTGCCCTCTGACAACCTTACTACCCTCTGATACCCTTACTACCCTATAATACCATTACTACCCTCTGATACCCTTACTGCCCTCTGATACCCTTACTGCCCTCTGATACCCTTACTGCCCTCTGATACCCTTACTACCCTCTGATACCCTTACTACCCTCTGATACCCTTACTACCCTCTGATACCCTTACTACCCTCTGATACCCTTACTACCCTATAATACCATTACTACCCTCTGATACCCTTACTGCCCTCTGATACCCTTACTGCCCTCTGATACCCTTACTGCCGTCTGATACCCTTACTACCCTCTGATACCCTTACAAATCTCTGATACCCTTACTACCCTCTGATACCTTTTCTACCCTCTGATACCCTTACTGCCCTCTGATACCCTTACTACCCTCTGATACCCTTACAAATCTCTGATACCCTTACTACCCTCTGATACCTTTTCTACCCTCTGATACCCTTACTGCCCTCTGATACCCTTACTGCCCTCTGATACCCTTACAACTCTCTGATACCCTTACTACCCTCTGATACCCTTACAACCTCTGATACCCTTACTACCCTCTGATGCCCTTACTACCCTCTTATACCCTTACTGCCCTCTGATACCCTTACAACTCTCTGATACCCTTACTACCCTCTCATACCCTTACAACCTCTGATACCCTTACTACCCTATAATACCATTACTACCCTCTGATACCCTTACTGTCCTCTGATGCCCTTACTACCCACTGATACCCTTACTGCCCTCTGATACCCTTACTACCCTCTGATACCCTTACTGCCCTCTGATACCCTTACAACTCTCTGATACCCTTACTGCCCTCTGATACCCTTACAACTCTCTGATACCCTTACTGCCCTCTGATACCCTTACTACCCTCTGGTACCCTTACTGCCCTCTGATTCCCTTACTACCCTCTGATACCCTTACAACTCTCTGATACCCTTACAACTCTCTGATGCCCTTACTGCCATCTGGCTTATGTTGTAGAGATCCCATAGCTGATACAGTAATGCTGCAGACTCACAGGTCGAACTCTTAATCAGGCATCTCTGTGCTTTTCACTTCAAGCCTCTAAAGGTTTCCTTAAAATCTTAATTTCAAATATCCACTTACCAATGCATTCCATTTACTTTACACAATCTGAAGTGCCTGAAAACAGCATAAATTGTTCCATACAATGTATTTCATCGCTGCTTTGAGCCCTGCAAATTGTTTAAGGAACCACTTGGGAATAGATGCCACAGTGATGTCTAATAAAAACAGTTATGAATTTCAGATACACCACCTCATAGATCATCTCTTACCCTGGTACAATACACTAATATAACTGCACACTGTTAATGTACTGCATTGGATTTGATACAACTGATCTATTTAATTGAATTAAATTGCCTAAATCATTACCTGATGCTGCGTGCTCCATGACAAATGGGCAACCCGACTCCAATCCACCTCCAACAAGTTTGGGGGCGGGCGACTAACCCGCTCTCAGGAGGTGGCTCGGCCATTCATTATTTTAAGAAGGCTGCGTGCCTTCAATTTAACTTAACTTTTAGTTTTAAAACCTGCAGGCCGTGTCTCCTGGGCCTCGGGAAAACTAGCAGCTGAAGGGAAGCATGAAGGGGCAGATTCATCAGGTTAAGTGCCTTTATAGCATTGCTTGTGGGCCAGGGGAGCAGGACTGCTTCTCCCCGACCCACCAAGCTTAACTCCACACGATCAGATCCCTGTGATCGGCCGACACCCCCCAGCGATCAGCTGACCACCACCCCCTCCCTGAGATATGGGAGCCCTGCGATCGGCTGACAACCCCCACCCCCAACAATGGGACCCCTGAATAACAACAGAAAACGCTGGAAAAACTCAGCAGGCCAGGCAGCATCCGTAGAGAGAGAAAGAGAGTTGACGTTTCAGGTCGATGACCTTTCATCAGAACTGGGAAGAGCTGGAAATCAAATAGATTTAAGGCCAGAGTAAAGCTGGGAAAAGGGGGAGGGGATAAAGGAACAAAGGAGGAGATGAAGAGACATTAAGAGACATTAAGAGATATGCAAGGCTAGAGGTGGTGTTAATGTGACAGATTAAGGCTGAATGAAGTGTGAAATCCACTGGCAGAATGAAGGACAGCTGCCAGCTTCTAGGAGGAAAAAAAAAAGGTGGGGGGGACAAATAAAAGGGTGGATAAAATAAAATATCTTAAATCTATTTAATTTCCAGCTCTTCCCAGTTCTGATGAAAGGTCATCGACCTGAAACGTCAACTCTCTTTCTCTCTCTACGGATGCTGCCTGGCCTGCTGAGTTTTTCCAGCGTTTTCTGTTGTTATTTCGGATTTCCAGCATCTGCAGTATTTTGCTATCGTATTAATGGGACCCCTGTGATCGGCCGGCCCCACCCCCCCGCCGATGTCCCAAGTCCTTGCAGTGTCCGACTCCACCCCGCCCATGTCGGACTTATTTCTGCTCCGATCCCCAGCTGCCTTCCTGCCTGACAGCCAGTCTGACTGCCTGTGGCTGGAAAACCTGTTGAAATTTTTTTTTAAAGGTCCTGCCGTTAAATTCACTTCCTTAAGTAGGGTGTAACGTGGTAGATTCTGTTCAATTAATTAACAGCCCAAAGGGCAACACCCCAACTTTACACTCTGCACAAACGAAATGACAAGAAGTAATTGATCCTCCTTCAAACTACTATTCCCACACAGAATTAAACTAGGGCCCAGAAATTGGAGGTGTTAGCACTGGCCTTTAAGGCCCGTTTTGGCAAAAAATGGCGGCCGCTTCCCTTCCGCCCGCTGCTGGTGGGTCCGCGGTGGCCGCCATTTTTGGCTCGGGCAGCAACGCTGCCAATGTCCACGCTCACTAGGGATATGTAGATTATGCAGATTGTGACGTCAGTGAATGTGCAACTCTCACCTGATGCCCGATCTGCTATTTTGGAGTTCACCACTCCACTTACCGGCCTTTGTTAATTACGACCAGCTGACCAAGCGTTCAGTAGCAGGAAGGAGCCTCCAGCAGTGATATTTAAAGGGATCATCAGCAACAACTTGCAGCTGACATGCTTGTTCAATTTGACCAGCTCTGTGGAACTTTCTGCAACTCCAGCAGCTTTCTAAACTTGTTTCAAGTTCCTAAGGTGATGGGGAATGTTGCTGCAAGTGGAGAATGCTTTCATTCTTATTTAAAGGCTTCTGCTCACAACACTTGCTCACAGTCGTGGGGCCTCTACTGACTCTCCCCCTCGCACTCAACTATCTTCGGGAGAGGGAGCAGAGGCAGTGAAGAAGAGAAGATGTGCACAGAGGGAGGAGGAGGGCCAGGAGTGCTCTCAACAGGAGGCCTTACCCACCTAGCGTCTTCAGAGAGCACTTCTCTTATATTCACTTAAGCCAGGAGCAGTGCATTAGGAGGTTCCGCTTCACCAAGGAGGTGGTCACAGAACTCTGCCACCGAATGCAACCAGACCTGCAGCCTCAGAGCAGGGCGACCATGGCTTGCCCAGTGGCCCTCAAGATCCTTCCAGTCTGCAGCAGGTGATATAGCTAACATCTCCCAGTTCGCCGTTCATCACTGCATCCGGGAGGTCACAGAGGCTCTCTACACCAGGAGAAGGGATTACATTGTCTTCTCTCTGAACAGAGAGAAGCAGGAGGAGCACATGTGGCTTTGCCAGGATAGCGGGCATCCCCATGGTGCAGAGCGCCATCGACCGCACACACGTGGCTTTGCGGGTGCCGCATAACAATCCTGAGATCTTCCATAACCGCAAAGGCTACCACTTACTTAATGTGCAGTTGTTGTGCAACCATGCCCAGAGCATCTGATGTTCAATGTCCGCTATCCTGGCAGCAGTCATGATGCCTTCATCCTGCACCAGTCCGGTGTGCCAGCAATCTTCCAGCGACCATGTCAAACCAAGGGTGGCTGTTCAGAGACAAGGGCTATCCGCTCTGCACCTGGCTGATGACTCCCCTCCACAACCCCACCACGCCTGCCCAGTACTCATATAACGAGAGCCATGCTGCCACCAGGAACATCATCGAGCAGACCATCGGGCTGCTGAAGCAACGGTTCCGCTGCCTTGACCGCTCGGAAGGAGCCCTCGGCAGAGCAGGTGTCCCATTTCGTGGTGGTCTGCTGCATGCTTCACAACCTGGCCATCATGAGGGCACAGCCCTTGCCAGCAGGGATTGCGAGACCACCTCAGGAAGAGGCGAGGGAGAGGAAGAGGAGGAGGAGGATGAGGAGGAAGGGAGGAGGCAGGCAGAAAATCCCCTTTCCGCATGGGCTGTCCGTGAGCGCCTCATCAGACTCCGGTTTGACTGAATGAAACCCCAGATCCCCATTGCTAACCACATCCTCATCATAATGCTGAGGTCTCAGTTTATCGTCTCATCCGAAAGACGGCACCTCCCACTCTGCAGAACTCCCTCAGTACTGCACTGAAATGTCAGCCTAGATTATGTGCTCAAGTCTCTGGAGTGGGACTTGAATCCACAACCTTCTGACTCAGATGCAAGAGTGCTACCACTGAGACAAGGCTGAAACCTTCCTGCACATTACCTGCAGTATTTTGAGAGTGGCTGTTTAGGGCACTCACCGCAAGTCCCAATGGAGTACAATGCCCAGCTCACCCTCCACTCATTGGTACCATGGAGTGGTATTGACGACATGGACAATTTGTTTGGGCTAAGGAGGTGCCTGCCTGTTTTCGGCGGGTGTTAGTGCCGCCCATATCAAGGACCCGACCAAAATGGCACAGCCCAGATGTCGGCGGGAACATGGCGGTAAGTACTGCACCTTAAATTTTCAGCACACTACCGCCCTATTCCTTCCCAGCAGAGAGGATGAAATTCAGCCCCCGTCCCAGATCCGGGCATGGGGTACTTTAGTGGTGCCTGGAAGGTTGCATCAGTGGCATCCGCGCTGGTCCAATATGACCTGATCCACCCTTGTAAGGTGGAGTGGCACCATTCCGCACCATGTGAGGTCCAACTGGGCCAAAGAAAAATATGTCTTTTTTTAGGCTTCAGCTCCCAGCTCCCATGCTGCTGCTCGAGAAGGAGCGTAAGCATAGTGATTATGTTACTGGACTAGTAATCCAGCGGGCCAGACTAATACTCCAGAGAACACGAGTTCATATCCCACCATGGCAGTTTGTGAATTTAAATTCAGTTTAAAAAACAACAACTTGCATTTATATAGCGCCTTTAATGTAGTAAAACATCCCAAGGTGCTTCACAGGAATGTTATCAAACAAAATTTGACACCGAGCTACATAAGGAGATATTAGGGCAGATGACCAAAAGCTTGGTCAAAAAGGTAGGTTTTAAAGAACGTCTTAAAGGAGAAAAGAGAAGTAGATTGGTTTAGGGAGGGAATTCCAGAGCTTAGGGCCTCAGCAGCTGAAGGTATGACCGCCAATGGTGGGGATATGCAAGAGGCCAGAACTGGAAAAGCACAGAGATCTCGGACGGTTGTAGGGCTGGAGGAGGTTACAGAGGTAAGGAGGGACGAGGCCATGTAAGGATTTGAAAACAAGGGTGAGAATTTTAAAATCGAGGCGTTGCTTAAGTTTATGGAGAGTGGAAGATGGGAGGCCGACCAGGAGTGAGTTGGAATAATCAAGTTTAGAGGTAACAGGCTGAACAAAAACTAAATACATTTGGAATAAAAAGCTGGTATCAGTAAAAGTGAACACAAAGCTGTTGGATTTTCATAAAAACCCAACTGGTTCACTAATGTCTTTTATGGAAGGAAACCTACCGTCCTTACCCGGTCTGGCCCAGATGTGACTCCAGTCAACATGATTGACTCTTAACTGCCCTCTGAAACAGCTTAGCAAGTCACTCAGTTGTATTAAACTGCTACAAAAGGAAATAAGAAGAATGAAACTGGATGGACAACTCGGCTGTGACCTAGGCATCGGACTGACAAAGGCACACCCAGCCCAGTCGATCCTGCAGAGGCCTCTTTTCACTAACATCTGGGGACTTGTGCCAAAATTGGGAGAGCTGTCCCACAGACTAGTCAAGCAACAGCCTGACATAGTCAGCTCACAGAATCATACCTTTCAGCCAACGTCCCAGAAATGACAGTTTGTGAATTTGAATTCAGTTAATTAAATAAATGTGGAATAAAAAGTTAGTATCAGTAATGGTGGCCATGAAACTGTCAGATTTTCATAAAAACCGAACTGGTTCACTTATGTCCTTTAGGAAAGGAAATCTGCCTTCCTTACCTGGTCAGGCCTACATGTGACTCTAGACCCACAGCGATGTGGTTGACTCTTAACTGCCCTCTGAAATGGCCTAGCAAGCCACTCAGTTGTATCAAACCGCTATAAAAAAAGTACCTAGGCATCGGATTCGGACATGACAATGACACACCCAGCCCAGTTGACCTTGCAAAGTCCTCCTCCCTAACATCTGGGGACTTGTTACAAAATTATGAGAATTATGAGGAGCATTCGTAATAAGGTGGATGAATTAGCTGCGCAAATAGATGTAAACGGATATGATATAATTGGGATTATGGAGACATGGCTCCAAGGTGACCAAGGCTGGGAATTCAATATCCAGGGATATTCAATATTCAGGAAAGACAGGCAAAAAGGAAAAGGAGGTGGGGTAGCATTGCTGGTTAAAGAGGAGATTAACACAATAGTAAGGAAGAATATTAGCTCTGATGATGTGGAATCTGTATGGGTAGAGCTGAGAAATACCAAGGGGCAGAAAACGTTAGTGGGAGTTGTATACAGACCCCCAAACAGTAATGCTGAGGTTGGGGATGGCATTAAACGGGAAATTAGAGACGCGTGCAATAAGGGCACGGCAGTTATCATGGGTGACTTTAATCTACATATAGATTGGGCTAACCAAATTAGTAACAATACTGTGGAGGAGGAATTCCTAGCATGTATACGGGATAGTTTCCTGGACCAATATGTCGAGGAACCAACTAGAGATCAGGCCATCTTAGACTGGGTATTATGTAATGAGAATGGATTAATTAGCAATCTTGTTGTGCGAGGCCCCTGGGGAGGAGTGATCATAATATGATAGAATTCTTCATTAAGATGGAGAGTGAAGTAGTTGACTCAGAGACTAGGGTCCTGAATTTAAATAAAGGAAACTACGATGGTATGAGGTGCGAATTGGCTAGGATGGATTGGGAAATGTTACTTAAAGGGTTGACAGTGGATAGGCAATGGCAAACATTTAAAGATCGCATGGATGAACTACAGAATTTGTTCATCCCTGTTTGGCATAAAAATAAAACAAAAAAGGTGACTCAACCGTGGCTAACAAGGGAAATTAGGGATAGCATAAGATCCAAGGAGAGGACATATAAATTGGCCAGAAAAAGCAGCAAACCTGAGGATTGGGAGCAGTTTAGGATTCAGCAAAGGAAGGAGGACAAAGGGATTAATTAAGAGGGGGAAAATAGAGTATGAGAGTAAGCTTTCAGGGAACATAAAAACTGACTGTAAAAGCTTCTATAGATATGTGAAGAGAAAAACATTGGTGAAGTCAAGCGTAGGTCCCTTGCAGTCAGAATCAGGGGAATTTATAATGGGGAAAAAAGAAATGGCAGACCAATTAAATACATACTTTGGTTCTGTCTTCACAAAGGAGGACACAAATAACCTCCCAGAGATGTCGGGGAACATAGGGTCTAATGAGAGGGAAGAACTGAATGAAATCAGTATTTGTAGGGAAATGGTGTTAGGGAAATTGACGGGATTGAAGGCCGATAAATCCCCAGGGCCTGATAATCTACATCCTAGGGTACTTAAGGAAGTGGCCCTAGAAATAGTAGATGCATTGCTGGTCATCTTCCAAAATTCTATAGACTCTGGAACAGTTCCCATGGATTGGAGGGTCGTTAATGTAACCCCACTATTTAAAAAAGGTGGGAGAGAGAAAACGGGGAATTATAGACCAGTAAGCCTGACATCGGTAGTGGGGAAAATGCTAGAGTCCATTATAAAAGATGTAATAGCAGAGCACTTGGAAAACAGTGACAGGATCGGACAAAGTCAACATGGATTTACAAAAGGTAAATCATGCTTGACTAATCTACTGGAATTTTTTGAGGATGTAACTGGTAGAATAGATAAGGGAGAACCAGTGGATGTGGTGTATTTGGACTTTCAGAAGGCTTTTGATAAGGTCCCGCATAAGAGATTAGTGTGCAAAATTAAAGCACATGGGATTGGGGGCAAGGTATTGACTTGGATAGAGAACTGGTTGGCAGACAGGAAGCAAAGAGTTGGAATAAACGGGTCTTTTTCCGAGTGGCAGGCAGTGACTAGTGGGGTACCTCAGGGATCGGTACTAGGACCCCAGTTATTCACAATATATATTAATGATCTAGACGAGGGAACTAGAAGTAATATCTCCAAGTTTGCAGACGACACAAAGCTGGGTGGGCATGTGTGTTGTGAGGAGGATGCAGAGAAACTCCAGTATGATTTGGACAAGTTGGGTGATTGGGCAGATGCATGGCAGATGCAGTATAATGTGGTTAAATACGAGGTTATCCACTTTGGTGGCAAAAACAGGAAGGCAGATTATTATCTGAACGGCAATAGATTGGGAGAAGGGGAAGTGCAACGAGACCTGGGAGTCCTTGTGCACCAGTCGCTGAAGGTAAGCATGCAGGTGCAGCAGGCGGTGAAGAAGGCAAATGGAATGTTGGCTTTCATAGCGAGAGGATTCGAGTACAGGAGCAAGGATGTCTTGCTGCAGTTGTACAGGGCCTTGGTGAGACCACACCTTGAGTATTGTGTGCAGTTTTGGTCGCCTTATCTGAGGAAGGATGTTCTTGCCATGGAGGGAGTGATACCTGGGATGGCAGGAATGACGTATGAAGAGAGATTATGACAATTGGGCTTGTATTCGCTAGAGTTTAGAAGAATGAGAGGGGATCTCATTGAAACTTATAAAATTCTAACAGGACTAGACAGACTAGATGCAGGAAGGATGTTCCCGATGGCGGGGGAGTCCAGAACCAGGGGTCACAGTCTAAGGATAAGGGGTAAGCCATTTAGGACTGAGATGAGGAGGAATTTCTTCACCTAGAGAGTGGTGAACCTGTGGAATTCTCTACCACAGAACGCAGTTGAGGCCAATTCATTAAATATATTCAAGAAGGAGCTGGATATATTTCTTAAGGCTAAAGGGATCAAGGGATATGGGGAGAAAGCAGGGACAGGGTACTGAATTTGGATGATCAACCATGATCTCATTAAATGGCGGAGCAGGCTCGAGGGGCCGAATGGCCTACTCCTGCTCCTATCTTCTATGTTTCTATGTCCCACAGACTAGCCAAGCAACAGCCTGACATAGTCATACTCTCAGAATCATATATATCAACCAACGTCCCAGACTCCTCCATCACCATCCCTGGGTATGTCCTATCCCACGGGCAGGACAAACCCTCCAGTAGTGGGGGCACAGTGGTATACAGTTGTGTGGAAGTGGCCCTGGGAATCCTACACATTTTCTCCAGACCCCAAATCTCATGGCTTCAGTTCAAACATGGGCACAACTTGGAGGAAGCTCCGAGGGTAGCAAGGCCACAGATTATTCTTTCGAGGGGGGGGGGGGGGGCGGCGGCGGGGGTGGGGGACTTCAATGTCTATCACCAAGAGTGGCTCGGTAGCACCACCACTGACTAAGCTGGCTATGTCCTGAAGGACATAGCTGCCAGACTGGGCATGTACCAGGAGGTGCGAGAACCAACACGAGGGAATAACCTACTTGACCTCATCCTCAGCAATATACCTGTTGCAGATGCATCTGTCCATGACAGTATTGTTTGGAGTGACCACCACACAGTCCTTGTGAACACCCTCCATTGTGTCATATGGCACTACCACCATATTAAGTGGGACAGATTGTAAAATTCGCAATTATCGCGATTCGAAATAACGAGATAAAGCAGATTCGTTTCATCAGTTTTATTTCAACGAAATGCTGTCATGATTAAACAGGACACAGAAGCCTGTAAAATGGCCGCCGCGCCTCGTGGCAGAAGCTTCCAGAATTTTTAGTGGGCAGACAAGATGGCGTTCGAATAAACATTTCAGTATAAGATTGGTTAATACACAGCAAACACTGATAAAGACAGGATGCAACCTGTCTGCATTCGACACAATAGCAAGAGATAAGTGCTGGAATCGTTTTCCATGCACAAGTAAGGACCATTGTACTGGGCAATCGAAGGCCCATCCAGATACATCAATACGCAAATTCCCCACGGCTCTACAATGAGAGAGCCATTCTCGGGTGATTAAGTCAGTATTCGAGGAGGCCCCAAAACCAGTCAGGGAGACTCCTAGCCGGTTCGACAATGGGGAAAACATTAACGGATAGTTGGCCAGTTTAAGGTGCTACCGAAACCCATTAAAGGAAAGAATCACCCCATGCTGGGAGTTTTGTGCACCAGCATTTCACAAAGGACAAACATTAAGATTTGAGCCGGAGATAAGGGAACACAGCACTATAACTATAGTGAACAAATGTCCATCAAAGGCTTATTCTCTGGATTCGACTTTTATCTCTGCTGACTCTTGACTCGGGCTGAGCTCTTGACTGTTTTATCTCGCTGATGAATGCTGAACTTTTATTCTCCTATTCTGATCCTCGGGTATCGCTCTGCTGGACGAGCAGCTTTCTGTTTTTCTCTGGACTCTGTTGACTATGTTGGGTGGAGCTCGAACGGAACGAGCCACCTCGACGAAGGCCAGTGACCGGGTGCACCATCCCGAGAGTCGGTAAACGGTGTCTGGACCCGAAGGCCCGAAGAGACGAGACGAGATGAGACGAGAAGAAGAGGAGAAGAATCCACGTACCGCCACGGTCAGTAAACCCCGACCGCGCCCGAAAATACAAGAAAGAACTGCAGCGAAATGAGCCGAGTGCCTTACTTTAAAATTCTCCGAAGTATCACGAGTGGTGAGCATGTTTCCCGATCCCACAAATCTAGATGTAGTGTAGGTATTGATAGGGGAGGGTGGTTTTATTAAGGATAAAGTATAATGTGTTCCCCTTTTTACAATGTGCCGTGCATTCTTCATTACCATAGACCAAGCTTTATGAATGTATGTATACTTGTACTATCGTTAATTTGTGCCTATGACATGTACTTCATGATTTTAGATGCTATACAATAAAGATTTCCATTTCGTACTATTCAACCGGGTCTATCTGAGTTTTTCTCTGCATTACTGCTCTCGCACCTAAGTCCAGTGTTAGAACCGTAAGGGCGAGTGGGTCGAACCACTCACAGGTGCTTATTGCAACAAGGCTGGCCGGAGACCATAGCAAGCAATAGTATTAGGCAACGAAGGCCTAACCCCGCACCAGCACCGTCTGCGATACAAGCACCTACGACCGAACCCCTTACAAGATCAAGAGAAAATCTAGCAACCATCTTGCAGATGAAGCCTTAAACCAAGGCCCTGTCTGCCTGTTCAGGTGAATATAAACGATCCCATGGCATTATTCGAAGAAAAGCAGGGTGTTCTCCCAATGTTCTGGCCAACATGCCTCCCTCAACCAACACTACCAAAAACAGATCAACTGGCCAATTGTCTCATTTGCTGTTTGTGGGAGCTTGCTGTGTGCAAATTGACTGCTGTGTTTCCCGACACAACAACTGTGACTACACTTGAAATGTAATCCACTGGTTATGAAGCACTTTGAAACATCCTGAGGATGTGAAGGTTCTTTCTTTCATCCTTTCATTCCTGCCAACATGCCCCAGGAACAGCACTGGAATATATATCAATGGAACCTGCAAGGCAGCATAAACACTGCCAAAAGTATCCCTGACGTTAGACTGCAATATTCCAGGAACTGGATCGTAACTGGACGAAGGTTGGCAACGCTTCCTCCTGTCAGTTAGAGACACGGGAACAGTTCTGTCCAGCGAGGAAGCTGCAGGAAATCCTTAGAGGGTTCAATGGGGGCGCAGACCTGATATACTGGGTCTCCAGCCTTTTGTCCTCTTCCCTGAGGAATGCAGATTCTCTGGGTGCAAGGAAATATGAAAATCTCCCTCACTGTCACTAAACTTCACCATTTAATCAACACGTGTATTCAGTTCGTGGAGGGGCTATGGCAGTCATTGTTAAATAAAGGCCAGCAGAACAGAAAAGGCTCATTTAACAGAAAGAACATCTAGAAAGAACATCTAGAAAGAAGAAAAAAAGACTTGCATTTATACAGCACCTTTCATAACTTCCAGACGTCCCAAAGCACTTTACATCCAATTAAGTACTTTTGAAGTGTAGTCAATGTTGCAATGTAGGATACACAGCAGCCAATTTGTAGACAGCAAGGTCCCATAAACAGCTATGAGATGATGACCTAGGGGTAGAGTTTCCGCTCAGTTGCACTGGTTTCTTCGCTGCAATTCACCCGAAATCGGCGTAACCCAATGCAAAACATCGCGGAATTTTAAGTGCAAATTACGTTCAGCGCAAATCAAGTTTCCGTGATCTTTTGCGCTAGTTTAAAAAACATCGTGCTGGAAGCCGGCCCCACCCACAAAACTGGCCACGCCTCCAGGATGAGTTAATCACCATTGCGGGTTTCCGCTAATTGCACTCACTTGCAGGGCTTCGAAGAGGCTCTAAAAATTAAGCTGGTTCTTTTGGGCGTAAGGACGAATAGGAATGATTTAAAAGCTTTTGAATGTAATTTTTTTTATTTACTAAGGAACTACTGTACCCCAATATAACTAGCAAATGGTTCTCTACATTTTTTTTAATGTGGATTCAGTAATTTAAAATTGGGTTACTCACAGGTGGTGAGTAACCCCCGGATTTTTAGTTTTGGTGATGTTGGTTGAGGGATAAGTATTGGCCAGGACACTGGGAGAACTCCCTTGCTCTTCTTCAAATAGTACCGTGGGATCTTTTATGTCGATCGGTTTAATGTCTCATCCAAAAGATGGCACCTTGAACAGTGCAGCACTCCCTCAGTACTGTACTGAAGTGTCAGCCTAGATTATGTGCTGAAGTCTCTGGAGTGGGACTTTAACCTACAACAGTTTGACTGAGAGGCCAGAGTAATACCACTGAGACAGAAAGTGGTTTTATGATACAGAAATGAACTTTCTGGCCAAGGAATGACTAAAAACAGTATATTTGACAGAGGCTGTCCCTTCAAGAGAGAGACAATATGAATGATCAATTAAGATCAACAAACAAGCAAGCCTGCGGGTGTGCTGTACTGCAGTAGATGACCTTTTCTGTTGGCAGCATTTTGACAGCGAGATCTTGAAGCTACAAGTGATGAACCAAATTGTTTTGATAACTTTCAATTTAATTTTCATTCTTGCTGCCTCAAAATCGTCCACAGTGTGTGGCTATAATGTTCTTTGTTACCAGTAAAAGTCAACCAATAAGACTGCAATTTTAAATGCAGTCAGTGTTCTCTGCTAATGAGCTCACGCATACTCTGTATTTCATAGATAAGATAGGCTACAATGACCTGTATAGTTACAAGTATGTTCTCTCGTGCAGTTGATGCTCTCGAACGTCCCCCCGATCAGGAACAAGATAATTAGAGTATACTCACACTAAAACAACAAGATTTTTGGACTCTTGGAAAGTGGAGTTGAGGTCGAAGATCAGCCATGATCTTATTGAATGGCGGAGCAGGCTCGAAGGGCCGTATGGCCTACTCCTGCTCCTAATTCTTATGTTCTTATGTTCTTATAAGGTTGACGCAAATCGTTTTCGCTACACACCAAACCTGCAGTTAGAATGTAAATGCAGTCCGAATCTAGAATCAGGGCTTGACACGATATCAAAGTGAAGCGGAGTGAGGCTTCAACTTCACTTTGGATTCAGTTTGGGCCTTTACATCCAAAGCCACTTCACACCAACAGTGGGAATTTCCTCGGAGCTGCTCCTGCTCTGGCGCCATAACTTCGCCATAAAGTGCAGCGGAACTCTGTGCGCATAACCGGGGTTTCCACCATAAGTCCAGTGCAGCTACAGTGGCAGAGCAGGAGCATCTCCCAGGAAATCCCCAGCCCAACACTAAACTAAAGTTGGAGGCAATTGAGATTCATCCGACAGGTGGTCAGGGGTTGAGAAAGACGGTGGAGAGGTAACGCAGTATGTCCTCAGCATACATGTAAAAGCTGTGCCTGCAGATGATGTTGACAGGGGGAAACATATAGATGAGGAAGTTGAGAGGCCGAGGATGGATCCTTGTGGGCCTCCTGAGGTGACAGTGTTGAGGTGGGAAGATTGGTGGAGATGTGCTGGCTGCATTGGGACAGGTAGGACCGGAATCAAGTGACAGCAGTCCCAATGGACCTGGATATTGATAGAGAGGTGATGGAGAAGGATGGCATAGTTGACTATCTCACGTGCAGCAGCAAGGTCGAAGAGAACAACGCACCATGGTCACAGTCACAGGCGATGATATTCGTGACTTTAGCTACAGCTGTGAGAAGGGCAGTTAGGTGGACAAGTTGAGTGGTCAGAAGTTGAGTGGGGAGGGCAACAAGGAGCAGGAGGTGGGTCTCAGGGAGGGGATGAGTAGGTAGGAGAAATGAAAGTGAAACAGCAGAGTGACGGGGGATCAGGGATCGAGTGGGAAGGCAACAGGAGAAGATTGGGAGTGGCTTGGAGAAAGAGAGAGAAAGGGGAGTTAGCAGCAGAGGCAGCTGCACGGATGGTCTCAATCCATCAGTTCTTTGCCCTTGGCATTAGTGATGAGGGATGGGAGGGATCGGGATCAAAGGAGTTTGAGGAGATGGTTAGTTGTGCAAAAAAAATCCTTGTCCTCCATGATCATCCTGGAGTATTAAAAAGGTTCTATTACTCCAGGATCCTGGTCAACCCGGATCTGATGATGGATGACCAGCCTAGATGTACACCAGGTCTTCTCTGGTTTATAGCTCTCTGACTTGAGGAAATGTAAATGAGGACTACACCAGTGGTAATGGCAGGGATGAGAGACAGTGAGCTAGTTGAAGGGAACAAGAGCATCAAAGATCAGTGCCGTGCCGAGGTGTTCAAACATCCCCCCGAAATTTCTATGTTTTTTTATATCGGACCACTCCTTCTTTCGAAAGAATGTGCCTTTGATCACTTGATAGAAAACAGAAACAACGCATGTTCTTCCACAGCTGGTCTGTTCCACAATTCGACCAGTGTAAACCCATTAGTTGGACTTGCACTTCTGAATGTTCACAGGGATATGGAATCATAGAATCATAGAATGATACAGCACAGAAGGAGGCCATTCAGCCTAATGTGCCTGTGCTGGCTCTTTGAAAGAGCTATCCAATTAGTCCCATTCCCCTGCCCTTTCCCCATAGCCCTGCAAATGTTCTCCCTTCAAGTATGGTAGCATAGTGGTTTTGTTACTGGACCAGTAATCCAGAGACATGAATTCAAATCCCACCACGGCAGCTGGGGAATTTATAATTCAGTTAATTAAATAAATCTGGAATAAAAAGCTAGTATCAGTAATGGTGACCATGAAACTACTGAATTGTCGTAAAAACTCATCTGGTTCACTAATGTCCTTTCGGGAAGGAAATCTGCCGTCCTTACCCGGTCTGGTCTATATGTGACTCCAGACCCACGGCAATGTAGTTGACTCTTAACTGCCCTCTGTAATGGCCTAGCAAGCCACTCAGTTGTATAAGGCAGCTCACCACCTTCTCAAGAGCAATTAGGGGTGGGCAATAAATGCTGGCCTCACATCCTGTAAATTAATAAAAAAAATGTATTTACCCAATTCCCTTTTGAAAGTTATTATTGAATCTGCTTCCACCACCATTTCAGGCAGTACATTCCAGATCCTAACAAGTCGCTGCGTAAAAAAAATTCTCCTTTTCTCCCCTCTGGTTCTTTTGCCAATTACCTTAAATCTGTGTCCTTTGGTTATCGACCCTTCTGCCACTGGAAACAGTTCCTCCTTATTTACTCTATCAAAACCCTTCATGATACTGAATACCTCTATTAAATCTCCTCTTAACCTTCTCTGTTCGAAGGAGAACAACCCCAGCTTCTCTAGTCTCTACACGTAACTGAAGTCTCTCATCCCTGGTACCATTCTAGTAAATCTCCTCTGCACCCTCTCAAAGGCCTTGACATCCTTCCTAAAGTGTGGTGCCCAGTATTAGACACAATACTCCACCTGGGGCCTAACCGGTGAGTTATAAAGATTCAACATAACTTCCTTGTTTTTGTACTCTAGGCCTCTGTTTATACAGCCCAGGATCCCATATGCTTTTTTAACAGCCTTCTCAACTTGTCCTGCCACCTTCAAAGATTTGTAGACCTACACCCCCAAGACGCACTGTTCCTGCACCTCCTTTAAAAATGTAGCATTTATTTCATATTGCCTCTCCTCATTCTTCCTACCAAAATGAATCACTTCACACTTCTTTGCATTAAATCGCATCTGCCATGTGTCTGCCCATTTCACTGGTATTTCTATGTCCTCCTGAAGTCTGTTACTATCTTTCTCACTGTTCACTAAAAGTTTTGTGTCATCTGTAAACTTTGAAATTATGCCCTGTATACCCAAGTCCAGGTCATTAATATATATCCATAATGTGGAGATGCCGGTGTTGGACTGGGGTGGACAAATATGAGAAGTCGCACAATGCGACTTCTCACATTAATATATATCAAAGACAGCAGTGGTCCTAATCCTGGGGACATCATTGTATACTTCCCTCCAGTCTGAAAAACAACCGTTCATCACCAATGTTCTCTCTAATTTTGTTTTGGCTCGCACATTCCCTTTAATGGGCTGCGCAGGCCATTCAAAACTCCGTGCATGCATGGTTTTTAAGAACATAAGAAATGGAAGCAGGAGTAGGCCATATGGCCCCTCGAGCCTGCTCTGCCATTCAATAAGATCATGGCTGATCCTCGACCTCAACCCCACATTCTCGCCCGATCCCCATATCCCTTGATTACCTTAGAGTCCAAAAGTCTATCGATCTCAGCCTTGAATATACTCAACGATTCAGCATCCACAGCCCTCTGGGTTAAAGAATTCCAAAGATACACAACCCTCTGAAGGTAGTGCAGGAAGAAATTTCTCCTCATCTCAGTCCTAAATGGCTGAGCCCTTATCCTGAGACTATGCCCCCTAGTTCTAAACTCTCCAGCCAAGGGAAGCAACCTCTCAGCATCTACCCTGTCAAGCCCTCTCTATTTAAAAGCTGGCTCACCAACTGAGCAGGGACCTGTTGTTCACCACTAGCCTCTGCTTTCTGTTTCTTAGCCGATTCGTATCTACGCAGGCATTGCCCCTTTACTGGCATGGGCTTCAATTTTGCTAACAAGTCTATTATGTGGTACTTTTTCAAACATATTTTGAAAGTCTGTATACACAACATCAACTGCACTACCTTCATCAACCCTCTCTGTTATTTTTTTTATTCGTTCCTGGGATGTGGGCGTCGCTGGCAAGGCCAGCATTTATTGCCCATTCCTAATTGCCCTTGAGAAGGTGGTGGTGAGCCGCCTTCTTGAACCGCTACAGTCCGTGTGGTGAAGGTACTCCCACAGTGCTGTTAGGGAGGGAGTTCCAGGATTTTGACCCAGCGACGATGAAGGATCGGCGATATACTTCTACGTCATGATGGTGTGTGACTTGGAGGGGAACTTGGAGGTGGTGGTGTTCCCATGCGCCTGCTGCCCTTGTCCTTCTAGGTGGAAGAGGTCGCGGGTTTGGGAGGTGCTGCCGAAGAAGCCTTGGCGAGTTGCTGCAGTGCATCTTGTAGATGGTATACACTGCAGCCACGGTACGCTGGTGGTGGAGGGAGTGAATGTTTAAGGTGGTGGATGGGTGCCAATCAAGCGGGCTGCTTTGTCCTGGATGGTGTCGAGCTTCTTGAGTGTTGTCGGAGCTGCACTCATCCAGGCAAATGGAGGGTATTCCATCACACTCCTGACTTGTGCCTTGTAGATGGTGGAAAGGCTTTGGGGAGTCAGGAGGTTACTTCATCAAAGAACTCAATCAAATTAGTCAACCATGATTTGATTTAACAAATATGTGCTGGCTGTTATTTATTAACCCATATTATTCCAAGTGCCAATTAATTTTGTCTCGGATTATTGTCTCTAAAGTTTCCCCACCACTGACATTAGGCTGACTAGCCTGTAGTTGCCATGTTTATCCCTCTCCTCTTTTTTAAACAGGGGTGTAACATTTGCAACCCGCCAGTCCTCTGGCACCACTCCCATATCTAAAGAGTATTGGAAGATTGTGGCAAGAGCCCCCGCTGTCCCCACCCTTATCCCTCAGTAAACTAGGATGCATCCCATTCGGTCCGAGTGACTTTTCTACTTTGAGCTCTGCCAACCATTTATGTACCTCCTTTTTAATCTATTTTTATCCTATCCAATTTTTAGATTAATGGATGTAATAATGTTTCTATTTCAACCCTACTGTGAAATTTATATTTGAACGGACTTTTAGAAGTAGTCTTGTTTCATCTCGCCAGCTCATATGTCCAAACAGCCCCTAAAAAAAGAATTCTGCTTATGCCAGTGTCAAGAATTAAAGTAAGAGAACGGTTAATCAGCACCAAAGGGACATGAATTAATCATTCTAACCATAACTGGAAAATATTAGTGACTGGTAACAATGGAGCAGACTCAGATTAAAACATGGACTGGGCTTTCACTCGTGGCCCAAGTGCCTCCTTTTTATCTATTTTTATCCTATCCAATTTTTCTACTACCTCCTCCTTGACTGTGACATTGGCAGCACCCTCTTCATTAGCGAAGACAGATGCAAAGTATTCATTTTGTACCTCAGCCATGCCTTCTGCCTCCACAAGAAGATCTCCTTTTTGGTGTAGCTGTTGATAGACCGGCGACACATAACTGGCACATGGACAGTTATCACTCTTAACCACGTTGATGCTTTCGGTACCAGGTAATGCCTCAGGTGTGCAACTGACCTCTGACTGAACATCACACGCCCTGGGTCTTGCTGGGCACTGGATGAGCAACCCTGAAGGAAAACTTTGATCTTGCAGTGAGGCAGCTGCTCCAAAGGGATGTCATTCATTAATGGCGCACACTCAGCCTGCACAGTACTTCCTGCCGTTAATGGGATGATAACGGCCTCAAAATGGGGTTCCGGTAGCCTGATCACCGATGAAGAGGCCGGCGACATTTTGAAAGAGGCCTGTAGCTGGGCTCCCAAAGTGCCCGCCTCTTTCCGGCGGTAGGCTCTTTTTAAGATGCAAATCCGGGACCTAGGACCCCCAATCGCCATTTTAGGTCAGAGTTGTAGAATTCGCAATTATCGCGATTTCATTTTAATAAGGAGAAAACACAAAGTTTCGTTCAAAACAGCTTTTATTTCAGCGGAATGCTGTCAGGTTTAAATTGGACACAAGCAGCCTGTAAAATGGCCGCCGCACCTCGTGACAGAACATTCTAGACTTTTCGGCAGGCAGACAAGATGGCGTTCCAATAAACATTCTTGCAAGATCGATAACGATTCAGCACAGTGAAGACAATACACAGGACATTATGGGTTTACAGTATAAACATCGATACTGGAATCGGTCTCCCAGGTACAAAGGAAAGCCATCAAGGGCCCATCCAAAGGACATTAGTATGTAAACTCCCAACGGCTCTACGATGAGAGAGCCGTTAGCAGGTAGTTATACAGGACACTTGGAAGCCCCAAACCCCTCCAGGGGGAACACCGACCGATTTAACAATGGGAGAAATATTAACAGGTACTCAAACATTCAGGAGTAGCCCCGAAACCCATTAAGGACAGAGATCACCCATACAGGACATTTTTGGGCGCCAAACCTTAAACAAAAGAATGGACATTGTAGTTGGGCGGGAAACGGAAGAACTGTGCACTATAATTGCAGGCCCAAACCGTCCATTCGCTCTCTTGCTCTTTTGCTCTTGACTCTTGCCGCTTGCTGCTGTTATCATCGTGGCTGCTCCTGTGTTTTATCCGGTCGATTCGTAACCTCGTGGCTGCTCCTGTGTAAAAGACTGTTGCAAAGACCTATGTTGGTAGCTGGCAGCGGAACCAAAGGCCCGAGATGAGATGAGATGAGATGAGATGAGAGGAGAAGAGAAGAAGACCGTATCCATCGCCACGGTCAGTAAATCCCGACCGCGCCTGTAGGTCGATCAGCCAAGTCTTCTCGACAGGAAGTTTTCTTCTTTAACAAGACATATTGCATCGATGATAACTGGACTGTGCAAACACATCGTATCAGTGATATTGACAACGGTGCTCCACCATACCCTGTATCCAACCAACAGAGGTCTTCACTACAGCGGACGGTCCAGCCGACTGACCGAGCAGCAGAAGCAGTAAACAAGTGGGACCAGGAGATCTCCTGACCAACACGTGGGTGCTGCGGTGAAAAACATCCGATCAGCTATTCGGGATTTCTCCGAGTTATTACGAGTGGTGAGCATGAGTCTCGGGATCCTACGAAGCTAGTTTTAGGATAGACATTAATAGGGGAGGGTTTTAAAGATTAAGGATATTTGTAATGTGTGCCCTATTTACGTTGTGCTGGTCGTTCCTCGTTTCCCTAAGAGTGATTATAACTGTTTGTAAGATTGTACTGTCATTAATCTGTGCATATGACATGTATTTCATAATTTTCAGTATCATGCAATAAAGATTTTCCATTTCGTACCGTTCAAACCAAGTCTACATGAGTTTTATCTCCATTACTGCTCTCGCATCTAAGTCCAGTGTCTAGAACCGTAAGGGAGAGTGATTCGAACCACTCACAGGGGTGTCTAGTGTTCCCAGACTGGCTGGAGACCAGGCCTAGACCCGCACTGACATACAGGCTGCACAGAGCCGCGTGAACCTCACAGGTTACGAGACACGCAGGGTCAGGGAGAGAATCCCTTACAGAAAATGGCGACCGCGGCAGGACACTGGCAGCGAGAGGGTAGTGTGTTAGATTTTGGAATGACTGTACGAAATGTGATGCAGGAAAAGATAGCGGATTACGTGTTTGGAAAGGTTAATCTAACGAAAAAGTGGATAAGCGAATTGTTAGCGGATAAGAGCCCACTAGAGGCAGCTGAAAGGTGGACGGATAGTAAGGAGCATAAAAAGGCAGTTGAGAAAGCAGTCTGGCTTATGTGCTACAAAAGGCAGGTTCAGATTTCAAACCAGACCAATACAGCGCTAACCGCTCGAATCAAGCAGTTAGAGGAGGAAATGGAGGAGAAGGTTTCTGGAGGGGAGGCGCTCATTAAGAGTTTAAATGAGTTACGCCAGGAAAGCCAGGAAGTCTCCAGTTACCTTAAAACAAGGGTAGAGTATCTCGAGTGCCAGATCACTGAAGCAAAATTAAACGAGAGTAGGATGAAGGAAAGATGTAACCGTCAAGCTGCCCAGATAAGAACTCAAGAAGAGAGCTTAATGGGGGTTAGGTCGGCGTATAAGTTGGCCCTTGAGGATAAGTTTCAGGGAGCCGACCATAGCGCCTGCGAAAAAGAGATAGAGAGCCTCAAAAAGGCCGTGAATAATGCGAACGGCATGGTGTGCCTTATTAATCCGTCGGCACGCCAGCCGCTAGTAAATGAGAGATTTAGAAATTCCCCACCAAGTAAAGCAGAAGAAGTAGTAGCCACTGCGCCCTCCGCGCCACCCAGCTATTCAGAAACCTGGGTTAGGGAGGAAGCAACGGAAGAAGCAAAAGAGCCCGTTGAAAAGGAGGTAGAAAAGGGATCATTGTATCCAGTAACGGGTATTAAAAGGGGCCCAAGCAGAAACGGTGGGGAAGAACCGGGGGATCTCCTCGGACAGCTGGTGTTGCCTCACAGTTCACATCAGCTGAGGGCCATGATAAACCACGTAAGGAAGCTGACCGAGATAGACGACCCTTCCGTACATTTTAGGGAAGTTGAGCAAGCCGCAGCCATCAACGGCTGCGATGATGGGGAGACAGCAAAAATGCTGCTGTTCTCTTTAGATAGCTCGGTCCTTCAGTGTCTCTCAGGCGATAGCAAGAGGGGTAATAAAAGTTATGAGGAATTGAAAAATGAGGTCCTAGAAGTAGTGGGAGCGAACGACGGAGGTCCGTTTGCTAGAGTGGGACAGACAGTGCAGATGGAGGGAGAACCCCCGAAGGTTTTTGCCGACAGGCTGTGGCCAGTATATGAGCGCAGCTGTCTAGGTGCGCCCGAGCGCGAAGATGTGGAAGGCGCCGCTTTAATTCATTGGCTTAGGTGCATAATAGCCAACAGTTTACCAGCCGGTAGAGAGCAGGCAAAAGCCTGGTTCGATCCCAATGACCTCAACCTTACGGAAGAGTCGGTCTTGAATCGACTCACGTTAGGTTACCGTAACATAAGGGGTATGACGACACGTCCCTTTAAGGGAAGAGTACATGAGGTACGACCCGCAGCCCCGACTCAAAGAGAGTGGCATCAGGAGGGTAATCGCGCCCCACAGGCAAGTAATGCCTGTTACGGGTGTGGGAAGACAGGGCACTGGCGCAAGCACTGCAGGAACCCTTGGAAGGATTCCAAGGATAAAAATCCCGCGGTCCGAGCCCAGGCGCCTGTCCCGCCTAAGGAAGCAAAGGCACCCACCTCTCCCGACGACCTCGAAGCAGTGTTAGGAGCCATGCGCAAGATGGTTTTGAATGCGCGTGGACAGGTGGCGGTCGCAACCGGCCCCGTAGGTGCCGCAGGACCGTCTAATAGTACCCAATGACTAGAGCCCACGCAGCCTGCCTACCTGTGTCCTTTTAAAAGACACGCACAGGAGGGGGTCTGCGGTAAGGAGGCCAGGTTAAAAGAGCAGGCCTTGCGGGAGGAGAACGCCCGCTTAATAGGGAAAATAGATGGGCTGGAAGGGCAGCTTAGAGAGCAGACCCTGCGGGAGGAGAATGCCCGAGAAATGGGAAAGTTAGACGTGCTCAGGCTAGAAGGGCAGCTTAGAGAGATAAAAACAGCCTACAGGGTAGCCAGGAGCAGGGAGTATGAGGATTTAAAACAGGATAGAAATCTGCAGCCTCCAGCAGGTGAGATTTCACAGAAACAAGCAGGGGCGGTGGCCTGTCTTAAGGGAGGGGCCAGACCTGCGAATGGGAAAGCACAGCCCCAGGTAGGACCACAAGGCACACCGGCAGGCGTAGCAGCTTGCATCAGGGGAAGGGACATCCCGGACGATCATGCAGCGTTTTTCTGGAGTTGGGGGTTAGATGACGAGGACCCCAGGGTACCCTGGTCAGATGAGGATAGTGCAGATGAGCATAGTGATGATGACGGGTGGTTTCAGAGGAACGGTCTGGAAGGATTGGGGCCGCTAGGTAGAGATCCATACGGGGTGGACACACAAGCTGCAGGTCCCGACAGCAGGAGGAAGGAGCTAGAGGAGGCCGGGCCAGCCGCTATGTGGTTCCCAGAGGTGTGGCCGCCCGCTTTGAACGTCCAGTCCTCAGGGGAGGCAGAGTTCGCGAGTGAAGGGCCGCCTGCTGGGCCGAGCAGGGCGGGGCCCCGAACTACCAGCCCCGAGGTTAGGGAGGCGGAGTCAGCGGAGGCGGGGCTGGCGCCTGTGATGGAACCCCAGGTCATCCCGTTGAAGGTCGCGGGACCCGGTCCGTCCGTCACGGAGCCCCCGCCCATAGCAATTCCCCGTAGGTCAAGCAGAGTCCCCCAGCCCAGGAAGATGTGGTCAGGTCCCCAGGCTGCCCCAGGGCGTAAGTTTCAGGTTAAGATAACCCGGGTAGAGACAGGCCACATCGAAGCAGTAACAGGCTGCGGCAGATCAGAGGGAAGGGTCAGTGCCCTCCCACCGTCGGGAAGAGCTCGCAGCAGCCTTCTCAGGATTTAAAGGGGCCGCCCTGAGAACGGGCGGCATTGTAAAGTTATTAGTTTAAGGTTTTAAGTTTTAGTTTAAGGTTTTAAGTAGTTTTAATAAGGTTAAGTTTGTAGTGTTTTTAACAGATAACGACAAAATGATGGGAGTTTTAAGGCTAGGTTTAGAGGAAGTCTATTTAGCAAACGTTGAAGTTTACGTGAGGCGAGGTCAGGGGACCCGCTCACCCTTCACAAAAGCCAGAGACTTTTTGCGAGGCTGGCTACCTCATTCTATCTGATCACAGGAACCAAGGAAGGATGGAACGACTCATAGTATTGCTCGCGGCAATCGGATGTGGATTGGCCTATCGGGGCCTCACCAAGGATGTCGTGGTGTTTGGATGTTCCGGGGACACGGCCCCCATCGCGGTGGATGGGACCGGGAGACGGAAGGCAGAAGGGACCAGCACCTATTTCCACAAGGGAAGGTGGCCAGGATGGCTGGGAACGAACTCAACGGAGTATTCCAGCACATCGGGGTTCGCCTACAAAGAGACTTCTTTAATGTGCCCCAAAGTACGGATCATCGCACCCAGGATCAGCGTCACCGTCGGCAAACGGATTTGTTTGACCTGCAGTGGGAATGTCCCATTGAGCCGATGGTGGTGGCTGCGAAAGCTGAGCAAAACTATGAGGAACTCTTCGGTTGAGTGGGAGCGACTGGGTAATAATACCCATCGGACAATTACGGGGACAAACGGACAAGTGAAAGTCTGTTGGGACAAATGGTGGGAACCGGATGAGGGGATTTATGTTTGTATGTGGGGGTCAAAGTACGTTTGCCCCAAAGGCATCTCCATATTCTTTATTAACCAGTGGCAGGATAACGGACAGGGGATGAGGTGGGATGCGAGCACCAGGGGGTGCGGAGCCCCATACTCTCCGATCCCAGTAAATGCCACTGAGCTCATTACGCGCCCACGCAAAGCCCCGCCCACGATTCCGGTAGTTCTAACTGAGGAAGAAGGGTGCCCTAAAACTAGTAAGGGACCCGGGAACGGTTTGGTACTGGTCCCCACAGACCAGATACTATTTCAGGGAGTGCATTACGCGGTGGCCTCGGTGATTTTAAATCTCACTGAGGTACGGTTACCAGAGTGGTGCCCCAAAAAGACGGAACAGTTGTACCAGGTCCTGTTGACCAAGATGTTCAGGCAATTTTACGAGTTTGATTTTGCAGAAATTGATAAGACAAGTTTGTACACCGCACCGCAGGAAGTTTTGGACCAAGTAGGGAGGCAAAGAAGGGGTTTGGTGAACGATGCGTTCACTGCTTTTAATACAGGGACATCTGTGGTCAACGCTCTAGACAGTGTGGAGCTGCAGACCCAGATTAATGGTTTAAAAACACAGTTAAAGGATATTCTTACAGATGAGAATAAAGTGGTAGGGTCGGGTCTGCACGAGGACCAAGCCATGACACTACACTTAAAGGAAATCATAGCAGAGCTGGAGAAACATGCGCGTACGGTAAATGCCCTGATTAGGGAAGATCGGAATGCATCCGATCAAGCTGCGCAGAACGAGGTGTGCGTGCTTTACGGGGCGTGGTTACTGGGCGAGGGCCGCAGTAATTTGGAGGATTTAAAACAAGGTTTGGTTCCGTCCTGGATAAGTAACAAACACCTGCGGGCGCTCCACCCTTTTCAGAACGCATTAAGTCCATGCCAGCTCAGGCTAGCTTCAGAAGCTTACCCAGTCCCCGTGGACTGCGGACGTTCAAACCATACTATTATGGGGATAGTATTACGCATGCCGGTTTTGGGCAACACAGCAAAGCCCGCCCCGGTGTATCGGGTAGAGAACATTGGTGTCATTCAGGGGGGAGCCCACATTCGTTATGCAGCGGTTCCACCTTACGTCATCCGCTGGGAGCAAACGATGACAGGTACAGATCTCTCTGGTTGTCGTGGCAGGGGAGCACACATAATACTGTGCCCCCAGCACTTGAATGCCTTTTTAACACCACAGTGCGGGTTCAGAACGGCTGGCGCCAAGTCCATGAATTGCACCATGGAGGCAATGGCACAAGATCATGTGCCTCCGCAGGTAGCATACATCGGGGGTGGAACATACTGTGTTACCACTGCAGCGCAACACTACCAGCATGGAAACCGTAGCCGGTGTCCGGTGAGTGACAGCAGTTTCTGTTTTAAACCCAGGGCTGAAGTTCAAGTAGCACAACAGCGAATTATCCCAATCCCTGAACCATCCACTGTTCATCTCACAGTAAAAGAGAATTTTACCGACTTGCAGCGATTTGTCGCACATTTTGGGTACCTCATTCCCCCTCTCCCCGAGCATTTAACCAAACTTCTGAAAGCCGTCGCGGTGTCACAAAAGCATTTTTATACATTAGAACAGAAAACCGTCGAGATAGGTACAGACATTTTGGACATAGTGGTTCCACCGTGGTGGAATCTGTTCACGAATATTGAAGTGCCCTCATGGGTCAGAATAGCCTCCCACATTTTAGTCGTCTGTCAAGTGTTTATTGTAGTATACCTTTTGTTCATACATTGTAAAAGAGACAAACGCCTCACCAAGCATGAGAACACGGGAGAGTGGCGAGAACGTTACGTGCGCGTGCACGATGAGAGCGCAGTGTAATGGGAAAACGGCGTCACTCCCGCTCGCCACGTGCGCCGCGGAAGTTTGTACTCACTGTAAATACGTTGGAAACTCGACATGTTTAAGAGTTGGGATTTGTTTATTTTGGTGATGGTGTTGATTGTTTGGTTTTTGGGTTTTGTTTTTCCTTCCCTTGAATAAAAGACAAATATACAGGTGATGCGTGAGGTATCGGCCTGGTTACGCCGGGAAGGAAAACAAGTGGTGTAAGTTTAAGGGCAAATGATGCCTACGGTGATATAAAGTGTGATTTTTCTTGGGAAATGAGGACGACACAGAGACCATAGTGAAGTTAAAATTTATGGGATTAATTTACTGGATTCGGAGTGAAATCGAGATAAGATTGCTCACCACTGAGTTTTTGATACGATAAGCGGAGTTATTCGCATCAACAGGAGGGACTGTAGAATTCGCAATTATCGCGATTTCATTTTAATAAGGAGAAAACACAAAGTTTCGTTCAAAACAGCTTTTATTTCAGCGGAATGCTGTCAGGTTTAAATTGGACACAAGCAGCCTGTAAAATGGCCGCCGCACCTCGTGACAGAACATTCTAGACTTTTCGGCAGGCAGACAAGATGGCGTTCCAATAAACATTCTTGCAAGATCGATAACGATTCAGCACAGTGAAGACAATACACAGGACATTATGGGTTTACAGTATAAACATCGATACTGGAATCGGTCTCCCAGGTACAAAGGAAAGCCATCAAGGGCCCATCCAAAGGACATTAGTATGTAAACTCCCAACAGCTCTACGATGAGAGAGCCGTTAGCAGGTAGTTATACAGGACACTTGGAAGCCCCAAACCCCTCCAGGGGGAACACCGACCGATTTAACAATGGGAGAAATATTAACAGGTACTCAAACATTCAGGAGTAGCCCCGAAACCCATTAAGGACAGAGATCACCCATACAGGACATTTTTGGGCGCCAAACCTTAAACAAAAGAATGGACATTGTAGTTGGGCGGGAAACGGAAGAACTGTGCACTATAATTGCAGGCCCAAACCGTCCATTCGCTCTCTTGCTCTTTTGCTCTTGACTCTTGCCGCTTGCTGCTGTTATCATCGTGGCTGCTCCTGTGTTTTATCCGGTCGATTCGTAACCTCGTGGCTGCTCCTGTGTAAAAGACTGTTGCAAAGACCTATGTTGGTAGCTGGCAGCGGAACCAAAGGCCCGAGATGAGATGAGATGAGATGAGATGAGAGGAGAAGAGAAGAAGACCGTATCCATCGCCACGGTCAGTAAATCCCGACCGCGCCTGTAGGTCGATCAGCCAAGTCTTCTCGACAGGAAGTTTTCTTCTTTAACAAGACATATTGCATCGATGATAACTGGACTGTGCAAACACATCGTATCAGTGATATTGACAACGGTGCTCCACCATACCCTGTATCCAACCAACAGAGGTCTTCACTACAGCGGACGGTCCAGCCGACTGACCGAGCAGCAGAAGCAGTAAACAAGTGGGACCAGGAGATCTCCTGACCAACACGTGGGTGCTGCGGTGAAAAACATCCGATCAGCTATTCGGGATTTCTCCGAGTTATTACGAGTGGTGAGCATGAGTCTCGGGATCCTACGAAGCTAGTTTTAGGATAGACATTAATAGGGGAGGGTTTTAAAGATTAAGGATATTTGTAATGTGTGCCCTATTTACGTTGTGCTGGTCGTTCCTCGTTTCCCTAAGAGTGATTATAACTGTTTGTAAGATTGTACTGTCATTAATCTGTGCATATGACATGTATTTCATAATTTTCAGTATCATGCAATAAAGATTTTCCATTTCGTACCGTTCAAACCAAGTCTACATGAGTTTTATCTCCATTACTGCTCTCGCATCTAAGTCCAGTGTCTAGAACCGTAAGGGAGAGTGATTCGAACCACTCACAGGGGTGTCTAGTGTTCCCAGACTGGCTGGAGACCAGGCCTAGACCCGCACTGACATACAGGCTGCACAGAGCCGCGTGAACCTCACAGGTTACGAGACATGCAGGGTCAGGTAGAGAATCCCTTACAGAGTCTGCATGGCACAGACTCCAACCAGTTCCACAGGCAATGGAGCCGAAGAGGCCCAGCCAAGGTAAATCTGGAATTGTTCTTGTGAGGCCCGGAGGAGCTTTCAAATAAAACAAAATTATGATCACAGAGACATGTTTACAGAACACAAGGTATGTATAAACTGGTACAGAATATTTAACCCAAAGATGTAATTCTTTAGCCCCTATTTTAACTCCCTCTAAGCATCTCCCCCAAGTGCCCCTTCTTCAAGTGCGAATCGACACAGGCAGTACTGACTGGATGTTCTTCCTGCTCAAAGTTCATGCACACATACGTCCAGAGGGCTACAATGGACATGAAGCAGGTGCAGAAGTGAGTTTTTCCTTCATGGTAGGGAATGACCACTTAATACAGGGCAGTGTACATGGTATGCTGTGATAGCTGGTGAACTTTGTAGGGTGGCCTGTGGAAAACCTTGCAATGGGCGGCAGCGAACCCCCAGCCGCCATTTACATGTGGCGGGTAGGCAGCAGCCCTGGTGAGGGCAGGGGAAGGGAATTCCCATTTGCCGCAGTGAGTCAACTATAGGCCTCACCGCCCTCAGTTCCCCTCTTTCTCTGCCGTGATCCCACCCAATTTGCATTGAGTTGAGAGAGGGAGACTCCCGTCCTTGGTGCCTGTGATGCAGTTGTTAATTGACCTGCCGTGTCTTTTGTTTTCATCACGATCCTCACGTCTGCGCGCAGCCCACCAAAAGTGACTGCTTTGCTCAAAGCAGGCTTGTGAATATGACGCGGGAGGCACCTCGACTGATGGGGGTAACAGGCCAAAGTTGGCAGGCTCCACTGTCGAGGCGAAGCACAGGGCATAGAATCATAGGTACAATGTCTGACCCCTGCCTACGTCTGGCGAGACTACACACCGGAGCTGAAGATTCTCATTTACTGCCCTTTTACCGGGGCAATTTTCCAAACTTATGCTGCCAGCAGCAGGAGACTTTGCCCATACTTTGGGTGCACACAGGTTTGCAACATAGACACATGCATAATTGTGCCAATTGGTTACCAGGTTGTCCTACATTACAACAGTGACTGCACTTCAAAAAGTACTTCTTTGGCTGTGAAGCGCTTTGGGACGTCCTGAGGTCATGAAAGGCGCTATAGAAATGCAAGTTCTCTCTTTCTTATTGTGGGGGCCCACTACCACCTATCACGTGACAGCCCCCAGAAGTGGCGGTAAGTGGAGCAAACATGAGCGAAATCCTCCATGGACACGGATCTCCCCAACCCCTCCCCTCCCCCCCCCCGCCGCCCCCCCCTGCCGCAATTTGTATGTGGTGAGCAGGGAGGGAGGGGCAAGTGTGGGAGGGGGGGGGAAGGGAAGTCCCAGTTGGGGCAGTGAGGCAACAGTAGGCCTCATACTCCGCCATGACTTCTCCCAAGGTGGCAGAGGAGAAACCTGGCCCTGGGATTGGGCGGGGGAGAGAGAGGATCGTGGCCGGCCTCATCATCATCATCATTGGTGGGGGGAGGCCTGGGGGGGCAGGGGTAGGCCTGGGAAGGTGATCGGAGGCCTGGGGAGGTGCGAGGGGGACTTCTCCGATCGTGGGGGCTGGGTTAGGCAGGGACCCTGGATCCAAGAGGTAGGTATAAAGCCACTTACCACCTGGATGCAGCAGCCCCCGCCTCTGTTTAACTGCCGAGTTTGTGTGAAACCCGTCCCCGTGCAGTTAAACTCAAAATGGATGGGATAAAAAAGGCTTCCAGCCTCATTATAATATTTAAATTGAGGTAACGCCCCCTGGGAGAGGGTTGGGCGCCCGCCCCCGGCAAAACTAGACGTGGTCGGGTTGGAGGCGGGATCAGGTCGGGAATCCCATTTTTAACACTTTAACTGCCCCCATGCTCCAAACCCACCCTTTTTTTTAGGGGAAAATTCCGGCCTTAATTAGGGCTTTTCAGTAGATTTACCTACAAATAAACGAATCGATCCTTATTCAGTAGGAGTTATATGGATACATGCCGACTGCTGGCACAACATAGACACCTCACATTGTGATTAAAACTGGATCTGGGCCGTTTGCCTGCCCTGGACACCTTCCCCATGGTGGGGCCCTTTGGGAGACCTCAACTCACTGAGTTTGCTGGCCTCCGAATTACTTTGGGACCCAAATAAACTGGTAACCTCTGATGTAGGGAGACCCTGTCTTCTCCCAGATTTGCACCCCCATGATGACATTTGCCTTGCAAGGGGAAGGCCGAGGTTCCACCTCTAACAAAGCAGTCTGGAAAATCCCAGAAGCAGCAGAGACCCGGCACAACCAGGGTCCTGCTGTTTCTGGTGGGTTTCACCGGATTTAGGCCGGGAGCATGAATTTCCAAAGACTATTCTACTGGAGGAGAATGAGGCGGGGGGAGGGGGGTGGATCATGAGGTCATCCACGCTCAGCAACCTCTCTCACCCCTCAGCCAGAAAAAGGATTTAGCGCAGTCCTGATATCACTCAGACTGTGATAACTAACTGAAAGAAAAGAAAGAAAAAACTTGCAGTCTCAAGCTGTCCCAAAGTGGTTTATAGCCAATGAAGTAGTTTTAAGTGTAGTCACTGTTGTAATGTAGGAAACATGGCAGCCAATGTGCGCAAGGTCCCACAAACAGCAATGTAATAGTGTTGGTTGAGCAATAAATATTGGCCAGGACACTATTTGAAATAGTGCCATGGGATCTTTTACATCCACTTGAGAAGGCAGACGGGGCCTCAATTTAACATCTCGTCCAAAAGACAGCATCTCAGATGGTGCAGCACTCTCTCAGTACTGCACTGGAGTGTCAGCCGAGATTTTGTACTTGATTCTACAGGAGTTGGGTTTAGAACCACACAACCATTACTAACGCAAAGGCAAGAGTGCAACTGACTGAGCCATGGCTGACACCGACTCCACAGCTGTGATAATAACAGGAATGAAAAGAAAAAGGAAAGACAGAAACCATGCAAAATCTGAAGGAAGAGAAGACAGTGAAAGAAAAAGTAGTGAAAGGTACAAAATATAAAGATTATTGAGAGAGTAAAATGTTCAGGAAGATATAAGAAAAGTGCATAAAGAAGGTAAAAGGGTAGATGATTTTTCACTGATAGAGATTGATCGCGGCACTCAGCAACAATCGTTACCTTTCATTTGCCATAAATCGTGGGTCAGAATAATTACCACGGATTGAGACGAATGGTAAGAACCATATGTGAGAGCTGAGATTATGCAGGTTACAATTCTGGGAAATGTTAGTGAGTTCTAAGATATTTTATTTATTTCCTGGCAATTTGTCAGTTGCTGAACATGGTGGACTGTGAGGGAGAAATGATTGTGACACCCATGTCAAAATAACTAAGGGGAAATGTTTTAAACACACATTCCCGATTCAGAGCCTTGCCCCCCGGGAACGCGCATTGTGGGTGGAAAATTGTGGGAGTGAGATTGCTATTTCCCGATACGTGCCCCCAGCAGGAGAGACTCTGTGCCAGGCACATATATTCAAAGGTCATCTCACATGAGGACATCATTTGAGAACTGTAGGGTATGGTTCATTGTTTCTGTTATGCACACTTTGAGGATTCTATGAAACTATCATGAAAGAAAGACTTGCCTTTATATAGCGCTTTTAACAACCTTAGGACGTCCCAAAGCACTCCACAGCCAATTAAGTACTTTTGAAGTGCAAAGCCTGTTGTAATGCAGGGAAATGTGGTAGCCAATTTGCAAAGAACAAGGTCCCACGTACAGTGATGTAATAATGACCAGATAATATATTTTAGTGATGGTGGTTTCGGGATAAAAATTGGACAGAACACCGGGAGCACTCTGCTGCTCTTCTTCAAAATAGTGCCATGGGATATTTTACATTCACCTGAGAGGGAACACGGGGCCTCAGTTTAATGTCGCATCTGAAAGATAGCACCTCCAACAGTGCAGCACTCCCTCAGTACTGCACTGAAGTGTCAGCCTCTATTTTGTGTTCAAGTCTCTGCAGTGGAACTTAAACCCACAACCTTTTGACACCTTAAGAACATAACATAAGAACATAAGAAATAGGAACAGGTGTAGGCCAGTCGGCCCCTCGAGCCTGCTCCGCCATTGAATAACATCATGGCTGATCTTCTACCTCAACTCCACTTTCTTGCACTATCCCCATATCCCTGGATTCCCTTAATATCCAAAAATCTATTGATCTCTGTCTTGAATATACTCAACGACTAAGACTCCACAGCATTCTGGGGTAGAGAATTCCAAAGATTCCCCACCCTCTGAGTGAAGAAATTTCTCCTCATCTCAGTCCTAAATGGCTGACCCCTTATTCTGAGACTGTGACCCCTCGTTCTAGACTCCCCAGCCGGGGGAAACATCCTCCCTGCATTTACCCTGTCAAGCCCTGTAAGAATTTTATATCTTTCAATGAGATCACCTCTCATTCTTCTAAACTCCAGAGAATATAGGCCTAGTCTACTCAATCTCTCCTCATAGGACAATCCCCCCATCCCAGGAATCAGTCTGGTGAACCTTTGTTGCGCTCCCTCTATGGCAAGTATATCCTTCCTTAGGTAAGGAGACCAAAACTCCAGGTGTGGTTTCACCAGGGCCCTATATAATTGCAGTAAGACACCTTGGGGGAAAAATTCAGTTGGTTTGTGCCTCCCATTAGCGCCTTAAGAGGGCGCTAATAGGGGCACAAAGCAACTAGCGCCCGTGCGCGGCGATGTTTGCGCCGCTCACGAAGTTAACTAGACATTTTGCGGCGGCGCTAAACACTACCGCCACGATCTCCTGCGCCGGCAGATCGTGACGTCAGTCGAGCGCGCAACGCCCCGGTAGCGCCCCGGACCGGATATTGAGTGGCGCCCCCTGCATTACTGCCTGCCGCTAGCAACGACAGGTTGAGGGGAGCGTTTTGCAGTCAGGAAGGGACTGGGGGAGCGCTATTTAAAGGTGACCGCTTCCTGCCTTTTTTTGTTAGTGACATTTTTGCACCACGCATTCCGAGAGAGAGAGAGAGAGAGAGAGACGTCTGGAAAGATTCAACGCTGTGTGAAGGAGTTTTGGGTACTGAGCAGCACTCTGCAGGTTCATTTTGATTTGCCCTTGTATCGATTTAGAAGAGACTGTGGGGGCTGCACTCTGAGCTCTTTCCCTGGGACTCTCCATTGTTCTTTCCAGCAGATTTGATGTACAGGTCTCTCCAGGCCGAGATTCAAGGCTGCAATGAGCAGCATGTGGATGGAGAACAAGATCAACCCTCCCCTTTAAGAACTGGCCGGAGCCATTGTGTGTGTGTTCCATTGCTGACTGACATCACATGAGCTTCGCCAGCGCTCTGAGGTAGCGCCTCGCTCCTTGGCCTTTGCGCCTTAAGACAGATGTGAAGCGCCTGATTTAGCGCTCCAATCACCTCCAGGGGCGATAAAAGCCAAGTTTGCAGTCGGAGGCGATAATTAGTGCCAGGCGCTAATCTTTGCACCCGGCCGATAATTGCGCCCCAAATGGGGCGATACTGAATTTATCCCCCCTTTACTCTTATACTCAAATCCTCTTGTAATAAAGGCCAACATACCACTTGCTTTCCTAATTGCTTGCTGTACCTGCATGTTAACTTTCAGTGATTCGTGTACAACAACACCCAGGTCCCTCTGAATACCAACATTTCCCAATCTCTCACCATTTAAAAAATACTCTGCTTTTCTATTTTTCCTACCAAAGTGAATAACTTCGCATTCCTCCACATTATATTCTATTTGCCATGTTCTTGCCCACTCACTTAGCCTGTCTATATCCCCTTGAAGCCCCTTTGCATCCTCCTCACAACTTACATTCACTCCTAGCTTTGTATCATCAGCAAACTTCGATATAATACATTTGGTCCCCTCATCCAAATCATTGATATAGATTGTGAATAGCTCAGGCCCAAGCATTGATCCTTGAGGTACCCCACTAGTTACAGCCTGCCAACCCGAAAATGACCTGTTTATTCCTACTCTCTGTTTCTGTCCGTTAACCAATCCTCAATCCATGCTAGTATAGTACCCCCAATTCCATGAGCCCTAATTTTGTTTAATAACCTCTTGTGTGGCACCATATCAATTGCCTTCTAAAAATCCAAATACACCACATCCACTGGTTCCCCCTTATCTATTCTGCTAGTTACAACCTCAAAAAACTCTAACAAGTTCGTCAAACATGATTTCTCTTTCATAAATACATATTGACTCTGCCCAATCCTATTATTATTTTCTAAGTGCCCTGTTACCACGTCCTTAATAATAGATTCTAGCATTTTCCCTACTACTGATGGCAGGCTAACTGGTCTGTCGTTCCCTGTTTTGTCTCTCCCTCCTTTCTTAAAAAGTGGGGTTACATTTGCTACCTTCTAATCCGTGGGAACTGTTCTAGAATCAATGGAATTTTGGAAGATGACAACCAACGCATCCACTATCTCTATAGCCACCTCTTTCAAAACCCTAGGATGTAGGCCATCAGGTCCAGGGGGTTTATTGGCATTCAATCCCATTAATTTCTCCAGTACTATTTTTTTACTAATATTAATTTCTTTCAGTTCCTCATTCTCACTAGACCCACAGTTCTCCACTATTTCCGGGAGGCTTTTTGCGTCTTCTTCTGTGAAGACAGACACAAAGGGCTCGATTTTGTCATTGGGGTGGGCTGGGGGCGTGTCATCCGCTTTTCGTGTTAGCCACCCGACTCCAATTGGATGTGGGAGAATTATTCGATTTTCCCGTAATTGGGCAATTGAGTTCCAGCATGTGGGAACCCATGACCCAATTCGTTTTTCAGTCTGAAAGTCGCCTCTGATGATGTCATCATTGCTGCTGCATTTAAGGTCTGCAAAGACTGGGAACCTTTTGGCCTTTGCTGTGAGAGGGACCTGCAGGCAAAATGAGCAGCAGGAGACCTAAGTCTGCACCCAGATTTTTTTTTTTCACCACCATCACCACCACCACTACTACTACTACTACTACTACTACTACTACTACTGCTACTACTCCAGGCTCCAAACTTCCACAACAATGATTATGGCTGCTAAAAGTTCCCTCAGAATGATGATTGATCAAATCTCCTTTTTAATGGTGGACCTGCAGCTGATAGTCAACAATCCAAGTGTGCTACCATCAGGTTTCACCGTCGTGGTTCAGAGGAGGCGTGCATCACGTCGGAAAAGTGTTAAAATCAGAAAGGCCTCTCAAAATGGGATTATAGAGGCAATTAAGTGATTGTTAAGGGCCTTAAGGGCCTGTCCCACCTCTTGGAGGCGGGACGGAGACAGGATCAGAAACCATGCATTTGGGAAAATTGCTCGGATGCGGGATGGAGGCAGGGGTCGGGCCCGCCCGCCATTTTTTGCAATTTTAACACCCCACACGCCTCCATTCCCGCCTCCTCGGGCCTGGCAAAATCGAGCCCAAAGTATTTGTTCAATTTCTCTGCCATTTCCTTATTCCCCATTATAATTTCTCCTGTCTCAGCCTGTATGGGACCCACATTTACTTTCGCTAATCTTTTCCTTTTTACATACCTATAGAAGCTTTTACAGTCTGTTTTTATGTCTCTCTCTAGTGTACTCTCATATTCTATTTTCCCTTTCTTTATCAATTTCTTAGTCCTCTTTTGCTGAATTCTAAAATCCTCCCAATCCTCAGGCTTACTGCTCTTTTTGACAACATTATAAGCCTCTTCCTTTGATCTAATACTATCTTTAACTTCTCTTGTTAGCCACGGTTGGATCACTTTTCCTGTGGGGTTCTTGTGTCTTAAACGACTGTATATTTGTTGTAAATTATGTATTAATTCTTTAAATGCTAACCATTGCTTGTCTACCGTCATACCTTTTAATGTAGTTTCCCAATCTACATTAGCCAACTCGCCCCTCATACCTAGGTAGTTTGCTTTGTTTAGATTTAAGACCTTAGTTTCGGATTTAACTAAATCACTTTCAAACTTAATATAAAATTCTATCATATTATGGTCACTCTTCCCTAAGGGCCCCTTTACCACAAAGTTATTAATTAACCCTTTCTCATTGCACAATACTAGATCTAAAATAGTCTGTTCCCTAGTTGGATCCTCAACATACTGATGTAGAAAACTATCCTGTATACATTCCATGAATTCGTCCTCCACACTATTACTGCAAATTTGGTTTGCCCAGTCTATATGTAGATTAAGGTCCCCCATGATCACTGTATTACCCTTGTTACATGCGCCTTTAATTTCCTGATTTATACTCTACCCTACATTACAACTACTGTTTGGGGGCCGATAAACAACACCCACCAATGTTTTCTGCCCCTTGCTATTTCTTAGCTCTACCCAAACTGATTCTACTTCTGATTTTCGGAGCTAACATCCTTTTTTTCTACTGTCTTTATCCCATCCTTTATTATCAGGGCTACCCCTCCTCTTTTCCATTTGGATGCATTGCAGCAATTGATCAAGGTGAATTTGACCACACCTCCCACCCCTGTTACCTCTGCCACCGAGAAGGATAAAAGCAGCTAAGTTGTGGGAGTGTTATCATTCCCAAGTTCCCCTCCAAGTTTTACACCATCCTGTCTTGGATGTATGGCCATTCCTTACATCGTTGCTGGGTCAAAATCTGCAATTCCTTACCTAACATGGCAGCACGATCACCACAAGGACTGCAGCGGTTCGAGAAGGTGGCCTGTCATCACCTTCTCAGGGCAACTAGGGGTGGACAACAAATGCCAACCTTGCCAGCGTCACCCACAAATATAAAAATAGGGATCCCAGAACTCACAGGAACCCCAGAACAGAAACTTCCTTCTGCTTTTTTCTAACACAAAGGACAAAGGACATCGAGATCAAGTTCTCTTGGCATCGATGTAGCCATGGCGGTGTTCAGGGTGTCAAACACCCCCTGAAATTTTCATGTTTTATTCATCGGACCACACATTCCTTCAAAAGAACATTCCACAGATCACTTTATAGAAACACAGAAACAACAGATGTTCTTCCAGAGTAGGTCAGTTCCACAATTCGAGCAGTGAAAATCCATTAGTTGGGCTTATGCTTCTAAATGTTCGCTGGGATATTGGGGTGAACAGTGGGAAGTTGTTGATAGAGCAGCAACACATAACTGGCACATCGACGTCATTCTGTGTCCTACAAGCCTGTTTTTCCTTGCCATTTGCTTTATTTGAATTGTTAGGTTTTTTTTATTCATTCGCGGAATGTGGGCGTCGCTGGAAAGGCCAGCATTTATTGCCCATCCCTAGTTGCCCTTGAGAAGGTGGTGGTGAGCCACCTTCTTGATCCGCTGCAGTCCGTGTGGTGAAGGTTTTCCCACAATGCTGTTAGGTAGGGAGTTCCAGGATTTTGACCCAGTGACGATGAAGGAACAGCGATATATTTCCAAGTCAGTGTGGTGTGTGACTTGGAGGGGATCCTGAAGGTGGCGGTATTCCCATGCGCCTGCTGCCCTTGCCCTTCTAGGTAGCAGAGGTCACAGGTTTCGGAGAGGCTGTCGAACAAGCCTTGGCGAGTTGCTGCACTGCATCTTGTAGCTGGTACACATTGCAGACACGGTGCGCTGGTAATGGAGGGAGTGAATGTTTAAGGTGGTGGATGGTGTGCCGATCAAGCGGGCTGCTTTGCCCTGCATGGTGTCGAGCTTCTTGAGTGTTGTTAGAGCTGCACTCACCCAGGCAAGTGGAGATTATTCCATCACACTCCTGACTTGTGCCTTGTAGATGGTGGGAAGGCTTTGGTGAGACACTCGCTGCAGAATACCCAGCCTCTGACCTGCTCTTGTTGCCGCAGTATTTATATGGCTGGTCCAGTTAAGCTTCTGGTCAATGGTGACCCGCAGGATGTTGTTGGTGGGGGATTCGGCGATGGTAATGCCGTTGAATGTCAAGGGGAGATGGCTACTCTCTTGTTGGAGATAGTCATTGCCTGGCACTTGTGTCGCGGAAGTGTTACTTGCCACTTATCAGCCCAAGCTTGCATGTTGCCTTGGATAGCGGTGCAGCTAGTTCTGGAGCACAAGTCTTCAGCACTGCAGCTGGGATGTTGTCGGGGCCGTTAGCCTTTTCTGTCTCCAGTGCGCTCGGCTGTTTCTTGGTATCACATAGTGTGAATCAAATTGGCTGAAGGCTGGCTGCTGTGATGGTGGGGGCCTCAGGAGGAGATCGAGATGGATCATCCACTCCGCACTTCTGGCTGAAGATTGTTGCGAATGCTACAGCCTTGCCTTTTGCACTCACGTGCTGGCCTCTGCCATCATTGAGGATGGAGATGTTCATGGAGCCTCCTCCTCCCGTTAGTTGTTTAATTGTCCACCACCATTCACAACTGGATGTGGCAGGACTGCAGAGCTTTCATCTGATCCGTTTGTTGTGGGATTGCTTAGCTCTGTCTATAGCATGTTGCCTCCGCTGTTTAGCATGAATGTAGTCCTGTGTTGTAGCTTCACCAGGTTGGCACCTCATTTTTAGGTACCCTGGTGCTGCTCCTGGCATGTTCTTCTAATCATGCTCTAGATTAATGGAAGTAATAATGTTTCTACTTGAACCCTATTGTAAAATTCCTATTTGAGAAATGGTCCTTTTGAAGCAGTTTTGTTTGGTCTGGCAAGCTCATGTCCATCCCCCACCCCCACCCCCACAAAAAAAGAACCCTGCTTACTCCAGTGTCTCTCGGGGGATTCTAATGGAGTGAATGTAGAGGAAGTGAAGTTAGAACTGTCGCAGGAAAAGCACCATGATAAAGCTGCATCGTAGGGTGACTGTTTAATAACACACAGAGGTCATTTTAACTTTTATCACCGGGCGAGAAAGAGTTGATGGTGAATCCTAGCCCATTTTACACCTTGATTTTACACGCCCAATTCTCTTTTGCAATGAAGTCAATGGAAAAGAAAATCGGGCTGGTTGTACAACATGCTGCCGGTTCCCTATCGCGCGACGACAAAAAGTTAAAATGATTCCCACAGTCTGCCTTAAGTTAAAATCAAACAGAGAGCTTTCAACTGCCGCAGAATTCTTAGCTTCCCAGTTGCCAAGAAAATCAAAGGAAAATGGAAGGACCAGCCCAGTCCTCGGATGTTCCCTCATTTCTTTGATGCCTCTTTTTGCTATTTTTGTTGAAGGGTAAATTTAGGATTTAACTCTCCCAGCGCGATGGGAGCAAGTATCAGGGATTTGGGTCTGAGCCCGACTTACGGCCCACAGGATTTTAATAAGACGGAAAATCGGGCCAACCAAATCAGAAACATTCCCCATTTACAGATATGCACCATTGTCCTGAAAAGCTCTGTGCTGGGAGTGCGAAGTCCTAATATTTACCCTTATATTTCATACAAAGAAAATAAAGAAGAAAGAACTTGCATTTATACAGTGCCAATCATGCCCTTAGGACGTCCCAAAGCGCTTTACAGCCAATGAAGTATTTTTGAAGTGCAGTCACTGTTTTAATGTCGGAAACATGGCAGCCAATTTGGTCCCACAAACAGCAATGAGATAAATGACCAGATCATCTGTTTTAGTGATGTAGGCTGAGGGATAAATATTGGCCATGACACTGGGGAACCTCCCCTGCTCTTCTTTGAAATAGGGCAATGGGCTCGTTTTACGTTCACTTGAGAGAGCAGACGAGGCGTCGGTTGCCCCAGGGTAAAGCTCGAAAGGCTAGAAATTAATGCTGCTGATATTAGCGCACAAACACTGTTTGGCTTTCCTCCTTTGGCTATTTTAAAAGAGGTGCTATCCCAGAGGAATGCCATACAAAGGCATGAAGTATTTCTCAGACAATATCGCTTGACACTCCACTGCAGTAGTGAAGGTGTGCCACCCTCTTTTGAATGAGACATTAAGCTAAGACTCTACTTCCTGTTTAGGTAGACATTAAAGATCCCACGACACTACTCAGAGGAAGAAAGAACATGCCTTTATATAGCGCATATCGCTGAGGGGGGAGGTGGGAAATCTAGCGTAGCCGAGCTGGCAAACTTTAGTTAAGGGCGTGGGGCAGGTGTTAGTGGGGTTCCACAGAGGGATTGGCGGTCGGCAGGAAAAAAAAAGAATTTGCATTTCTCCAGCACCTTTCACGACCTCAGGAATGCCCTATATCACTTTACAACCAATGAAGTACTTTTGAAGTGCAGTCACTGTTGTAATGTAGGCAAACGTGGCAACCATTCTGCACGCAGCAAGGTCCCACAAACAACAGTGCGATTAATGACCAGAGAATGGGGCAGAAAACGGGCACAACGCGGACCAATTTCTAACCAAATTTGTTTTTAGAGACGTTTGGTTGAGGGATAAATGTTGTCCAGCAGTGCCGCCCTAACTGATAGGACTGAGACCGGCCTGGAATTAGGCCTTGGGCCTCATTAACATCTGCTGCTGAAACCCTCAGCCATGCCTTTGTTACCTCTGGACTTGACTATTCCAACTCACTCCTGGTCGGACTCCCAGTTACCACCCTCCAAAAACTTAAGCTCATCCAAATCTCTGCTGGCCATATCCTAAATCGCACCAAGTCCCGCTCACCCTGTGCTTGCTGACCTACATTGGCTCCCGGTTAAGCAACACCTCGATTTTAAAATTCTCATCCTTGTTTTCAAATCGCTCCATAGCCTCGCCCGCTCCCTATCTCTGTAATCTCCTCCAGCCCTACAACCCTCCGAGATCTCTGCGCTTCTCCAATTCTGCCCTCTTGAGCATCCACTATTTTAATTGATCCACCATTAGCGTCGTGCCTTCAGCTACCAAGGACCTAGGCTCTGGGATTCCCTCCCTAAAGCTCTCTGCCTCTCTACCTCTTTGACCAACCTTTTGGTCACCTGCCCTAATTTCTCCTTTTGGGGATCGGTGGAAAATTTTGTTTGATAACGCTCCTGTGAAGCACCTTGGACATTTTACTATGTTAAAGGCGCTAGTTAAATGCATGTTGTTATTGTTGTTGGTTTGCGTGAACTGCCGGCACCTGTCAGGCGTACACAGGCACTGAAGATGACGAATGTTGGGCAGCTTGCCTGACCGGAAGCAACCCGAAGGTAAGTCCCGTTAGGAAAGTTGATGCAGACAACAGGGCAGTGGGTGGAGTGATCATGACGACTGTGGAGTCAGAGGGGCACTCCTGCTCCTCCTGGCTCCCCAGGAAGGTATTTTTGTTAAATTTTTTTTTTTTTAAACCTACCTGTAGTTGCCGGCTTCAGGGACCGCTGAAGAATCCTGAGCGAGGCAGGCCCAACACCTGCTCCACTTACCAGAAACAAATTTTACATAGAGTTCTTTCAACAGGAGTTAGTTCATTAATTAACATATACGAGGGACCTAACACCTGGTTTAGGCGGCGCTTGGAACATCTGCAAAGCCGCCTACGCCAATATGGTGGCACTCATAACACAGGCGCTGATGGGGTGCATTACATTGCACCCTGAAGTTGGCCATTTTTACCCCCATTTTCCGCCTAGAAAACGGGCACAACGAGGACCAATTTCGCCAAAATTTGTTTTTAGAGACGTTTGGTTGAGGGATTAATGTTGTCCAGGAAACAAGGAGAACTCCCCTGCTCCTCTTATAATAGTGCCATGGGAGCCCCAAACTGTGGGGCTGAAACTACTGAAGCTGTAGCGGAGGGAGCGGGAATGCTAGAGAAGCAGCCACGCAATTAGCTGTAAAATATTTCAACATAAGCTGAGACTGTGTATGAGAATATGAACAACAGCTAACGATTCTGATGCACCCTCTAGTAAATATCAATTTGTGTAAACTCTGCTGGCCAACAGCACAGTGTCCAATGGAGGGAGCTATTCCAGTGGAGAATGCTGTATGACTGATAAATTCCTGGTGCAGATATCACAGTGTTGTCCTGGGGAGAAACGATTTCTGTGGAAGGTCATGGGAGACGGAAGAGAGCATAGCAAGCAAAGGTAAATTAATTAACATAGAAAAGTCTTCAAAGCTTTAAGGACTGGCAATGAGAAATAAACTTAAAGTACAGTAGCTTCCATTTCCAAACTTCATATTAAATTTTAAATTCATGTTAAAAACCTACAAAATTTTTGTTTCACAGATAGGTTGCACGAACATGTCTGCAGATAAATCATAACAAAAGGAAGCAATAAGAATCAAACAAAGAAAATATGTAGACACCTATATCTGCTTCAGATACAGGTTCAGTGTGGTGTGTTTGAGATATAGGTTCAGTGTGGTGTGTTTCAGATACAGGTTCAGTGTGGTGTGTTTCAGATACAGGTTCAGTGTGGTGTGTTTCAGATACAGGTTCAGTGTGGTGTGTTGCAGATACAAGTTCAGTGTGGTGTGTTTGAGATACAGGTTAAGTGTGGTGTGTTTCAGATACAGGTTCAGTGTGGTGTGTTTCAGATACAGGTTAAGTGTGGTGTGTTTCAGATACAGGTTCAGTGTGGTGTGTTTCAGATACAGGTTCAATGTGGTGTGTTTGGGATACAGGTTCAGTGTGGTGTGTTTCAGATACAGGTTCAGATAACCTATATCTCAAACTCACCACACTGAACCTGTATCTGAAACACACCACAAGGAACCTGTATCTCAAACACACCACACTGAACCTGTATCACAAACAAACCACACTGAACCTGTATCTGAAACACACCACACTGAACCTGTATCTGAAACACACCACACTGAACCTGTATCTCAAACACACCACACTGAACCTGTATCACAAACACACCACACTGAACCTGTATCTGAAACACACCTTACTGAACCTGTATCTGAAACACACCACACTGAACCTGTATCTGAAACACACCACACTGAACCTGTATCTGAAACACACCACACTGAACCTGTATCTGAAGCACACCACACTGAACCTGTATCTGAAGCACACCACACTGAACCTGTATCTGAAACACACCACACTGAACCTGTATTTGAAACACACCACACTGAACCTGTATCTGAAGCACACCACACTGAACCTGTATCTGAAACACATCACACTGAACCTGTATCTGAAACACACCACACTGAAGCTGTATCCCAAACACACCACACTGAACCTGTATCTGGAACACACCACACTGAACCTGTATCTCAAACACACCACACTGAACCTGTATCTGGAACACACCACACCGAACCTGTATCTGGAACACACCACACTGAACCTGTATCCCAAACACACCACACTGAACCTGTATCTGGAACACACCACACTGAACCTGTATCTCAAACAGACCACACTGAACCTGTATCTCAAACACACCACACTGAACCTGTATCCCAAACACACCACACTGAACCTGTATCTCAAAAACACCACACTGAACCTGTATCCCAAACACACCACACTGAACCTGTATCTGGAACACACCACACTGAACCTGTATCTCAAACACACCACACTGAACCTGTATCCCAAACACACCACACTGAACCTGTATCTGAAACACACCACACTGAACCTGTATCTGAAACACACCACACTGAACCTGTATCTGAAACACACCACACTGAACCTGTATCTGAAACACACCACACTGAACCTGTATCTGAAACACACCACACTGAACCTGTATCTGAAACACACCACACTGAACCTGTATCCCAAACACACCACACTGAACCTGTATCTCAAACACACCACACTAAACCTGTATCCCAAACACTCCACACTCAACCTGTATCTGAAACACACCACACTGAACCAGTATCTCAAACACACCACACTGAACCTGTATCTGAAACACACCACACTGAACCTGTATCTGAAGCACACCACACTGAACCTGTATCTCAAACACACCACACTGAACCTGTATCTCAAACACACAACACTGAACCTGTATCTGAAACACACCACACTGAACCTGTATCTGGAACACACCACACTGAACCTGTATCTGAAGCACACCACACTGAACCTGTATCCCAAACACACCACACTGAACCTGTATCTGGAACACACCACACTGAACCTGTATCTCAAACACACCACACTGAACCTGTATCTGGAACACACCACACTGGCCCTGTATCTGGAACACACCACACTGAACCTGTATCTCAAACACACCACACTGAACCTGTATCTCAAACACACCACACTGAACCTGTATCTCAAACATACCACACTGAACCTGTATCTCAAACACACCACACTGAACCTGTATCCCAAACACACCACACTGAACCTGTATCTGGAACACACCACACTGAACCTGTATCTGGAACACACCACACTGAACCTGTACCCCAACCAAACCACACTGAACCTGTATCTGAAAAACACCACACTGAACCAGTATCTCAAACACACCACACTGAACCTGTATCCCAAACACACCACACTGAACCTGTATCCCAAACACACCACACTGAACCTGTATCTGGAACACACCACACTGAACCTGTATCTCAAACACACCACACTGAACCTGTATCCCAAACACACCACACTGAACCTGTATCTCAAACATACCACACTGAACCTGTATCCCAAACACACCACACTGAACCTGTATCTGGAACACACCACACTGAACCTGTATCTGGAACACATCACACTGAAGCTGTATCCCAAACACACCACACTGAACCTGTATCTGGAACAGACCACACTGAACCTGTATCTCAAACACACCACACTGAACCTGTATCCCAAACACACCACACTGAACCTGTATCTGAAACACACCACACTGAACCTGTATCTGAAACACACCACACTGAACCTGTATCTGAAACACACCACACTGAACCTGTATCTGAAACACACCACACTGAACCTGTATCTGAAACACACCACACTGAACCTGTATCTGAAACACACCACACTGAACCTGTATCTGAAACACACCACACTGAACCTGTATCCCAAACACACCACACTGAACCTGTATCTGAAACACACAACACTGAACCTGTATCTGAAACACACCACACTGAACCTGTATCTGGAACACACCACACTGAACCTGTATCTGAAGCACACCACACTGAACCTGTATCCCAAACACACCACGCTGAACCTGTATCTGGAACACACCACACTGAACCTGTATCTCAAACACACCACACTGAACCTGTATCTGGAACACACCACACTGAACCTGTATCCCAAACACACCACACTGAACCTGTATCTCAAACACACCACACTGAACCTGTATCTCAAACACACCACACTGAACCTGTATCTCAAACATACCACACTGAACCTGTATCTCAAACACACCACACTGAACCTGTATCCCAAACACACCACACTGAACCTGTATCTCAAACACACCACACTGCACCTGTATCCCAAACACACCACACTAAACCTGTATCCCAAACACACCACACTGAACCTGTATCTGAAACACACCACACTGAACCTGTATCTGAAGCACACCACACTGAACCTGTATCTCAAACACACCACACTGAACCTGTATCTGAAACACACCACACTGAAACTGTATCACAAACACACCACACTGAACCTGTATCACAAACACACCACGCTGAACCTGTATGTGAAACACACCACACTTAACCTGTATCTGAAACACACCACACTGAACCTGTATCTGAAACACACCACAGTGAACCTGTATCTGGAACACACCACACTGAACCAGTATCTCAAACACACCACACTGAACCTGTATCTCAAACACACCACACTGAACCTGTATCTGAAACACACCACACTGAACCTGTATCTGAAGCACACCACACTGAACCTGTATCTCAAACACACCACACTGAACCTGTATCTCAAACACACAACACTGAACCTGTATCTGAAACACACCACACTGAACCTGTATCTGGAACACACCACACTGAACCTGTATCTGAAGCACACCACACTGAACCTGTATCCCAAACACACCACACTGAACCTGTATCTGGAACACACCACACTGAACCTGTATCTCAAACACACCACACTGAACCTGTATCTGAAACACACCACACTGAACCTGTATCCCAAACACACCACACTGAACCTGTATCTGAAACACACAACACTGAACCTGTATCTGAAACACACCACACTGGCCCTGTATCTGGAACACACCACACTGAACCTGTATCCCAAACACACCACACTGGCCCTGTATCTGGAACAGACCACACTGAACCTGTATCTCAAACATACCACACTGAACCTGTATCCCAAACACACCACACTGAACCTGTAACTGGAACACACCACACTGGCCCTGTATCTGGAACACACCACACTGAACCTGTATCTGGAACACACCACACTGGCCCTGTATCTGGAACACACCACACTGAACCTGTATCTCAAACACACCACACTGAACCTGTATCCCAAACACACCACACTGAACCTGTATCTCAAACACACCACACTGCACCTGTATCCCAAACACACCACACTAAACCTGTATCCCAAACACACCACACTGAACCTGTATCTGAACACACCACACTGAACCTGTATCTGGAAGCACACCACACTGAACCTGTATCTCAAACACACCACACTGAACCTGTATCTGGAACAGACCACACTGAACCTGTATCTCAAACACACCACACTGAACCTGTATCCCAAACACACCACACTGAACCTGTATCTGAAACACACCACACTGAACCTGTATCTGAAACACACCACACTGAACCTGTATCTGAAACACACCACACTGAACCTGTATCTGAAACACACCACACTGAACCTGTATCTGAAACACACCACACTGAACCTGTATCTGAAACACACCACACTGAACCTGTATCTGAAACACACCACACTGAACCTGTATCCCAAACACACCACACTGAACCTGTATCTGAAACACACAACACTGAACCTGTATCTGAAACACACCACACTGAACCTGTATCTGGAACACACCACACTGAACCTGTATCTGAAGCACACCACACTGAACCTGTATCCCAAACACACCACGCTGAACCTGTATCTGGAACACACCACACTGAACCTGTATCTCAAACACACCACACTGAACCTGTATCTGGAACACACCACACTGAACCTGTATCCCAAACACACCACACTGAACCTGTATCTCAAACACACCACACTGAACCTGTATCTCAAACACACCACACTGAACCTGTATCTCAAACATACCACACTGAACCTGTATCTCAAACACACCACACTGAACCTGTATCCCAAACACACCACACTGAACCTGTATCTCAAACACACCACACTGCACCTGTATCCCAAACACACCACACTAAACCTGTATCCCAAACACACCACACTGAACCTGTATCTGAAACACACCACACTGAACCTGTATCTGAAGCACACCACACTGAACCTGTATCTCAAACACACCACACTGAACCTGTATCTGAAACACACCACACTGAAACTGTATCACAAACACACCACACTGAACCTGTATCACAAACACACCACGCTGAACCTGTATGTGAAACACACCACACTTAACCTGTATCTGAAACACACCACACTGAACCTGTATCTGAAACACACCACACTGAACCTGTATCTGGAACACACCACACTGAACCTGTATCTCAAACACACCACACTGAACCTGTATCTCAAACACACCACACTGAACCTGTATCTGAAACACACCACACTGAACCTGTATCTGAAACACACCACACTGAACCTGTATCTCAAACACACCACACTGAACCTGTATCTCAAACACACCACACTGAACCTGTATCTGAAACACACCACACTGAACCTGTATCTGGAACACACCACACTGAACCTGTATCTGAAACACACCACACTGAACCTGTATCCCAAACACACCACACTGAACCTGTATCTGGAACACACCACACTGAACCTGTATCTCAAACACACCACACTGAACCTGTATCTGAAACACACCACACTGAACCTGTATCCCAAACACACCACACTGAACCTGTATCTGAAACACACAACACTGAACCTGTATCTGAAACACACCACACTGAACCTGTATCTGGAACACACCACACTGAACCTGTATCCCAAACACACCACACTGGCCCTGTATCTGGAACACACCACACTGAACCTGTATCTCAAACACACCACACTGAACCTGTATCCCAAACACACCACACTGAACCTGTATCTGGAACACACCACACTGAACCTGTATCTGGAACACACCACACTGAACCTGTATCTGGAACACACCACACTGAACCTGTATCTGGAACACACCACACTGAACCTGTATCTCAAACACACCACACTGAACCTGTATCTCAAACACACCACACTGAACCTGTATCCCAAACACACCACACTGAACCTGTATCTCAAACAAACCACACTGAACCTGTATCCCAAACACACCACACTGAACCTGTATCTGGAACACACCACACTGAACCTGTATCTGGAACACACCACACTGAACCTGTATCCCAAACACACCACACTGAACCTGTATCTGGAACACACCACACTGAACCTGTATCTCAAACACACCACACTGAACCTGTATCCCAAACACACCACACTGAACCTGTATCTGAAACACACCACACTGAACCTGTATCTGAAACACACCACACTGAACCTGTATCTGAAACACACCACACTGAACCTGTATCTGAAACACACCACACTGAACCTGTATCTGAAACACACCACACTGAACCTGTATCTGAAACACACCACACTGAACCTGTATCTGAAACACACCACACTGAACCTGTATCCCAAACACACCACACTGAACCTGTATCTGAAACACACCACACTGAACCTGTATCTGAAACACACCACACTGAACCTGTATCTGGAACACACCACACTGAACCTGTATCTGAAGCACACCACACTGAACCTGTATCCCAAACACACCACACTGAACCTGTATCTGGAACACACCACACTGAACCTGTATCTCAAACACACCACACTGAACCTGTATCTGGAACACACCACACTGAACCTGTATCCCAAACACACCACACTGAACCTGTATCTGAAAACACACCACACTGAACCTGTATCCCAAACACACCACACTGAACCTGTATCTGAAACACACCACACTGAACCTGTATCTCAAACACCACCACACTGAACCTGTATCGAAACACACCACACTGAACCTGTATCTGAAACACACCACACTGAACCTGTATCCTCAAACACACCACACTGAACCTGTATCTCAAACACACCACACTGAACCTGTATCTCAAACACACCACACTGAACCTGTATCTAAACACACCACACTGAACCTGTATCTCAAACACACCACACTGAACCTGTATCTCAAACACACCACACTGAACCTGTATCTCAAACACACCACACTGAACCTGTATCCCAAACACACCACACTGAACCTGTATCTGAAACACACCACACTGAACTGTATCTGAAACACACCACACTGAACCTGTATCTCAAACACACCACACTGAACCTGTATCTGGAACACACCACACTGAACCTGTATCTCAAACACACCACACTGAACCTGTATCTCAAACACACCACACTGAACCTGTATCTGAACACACCACACTGAACCTGTATCTGAACACACCACACTGAACCTGTATCCAAACACACCACACTGAACCTGTATCTCAAACACACCACACAGAACCTGTATCTCAAACACACCACACTGAACCTGTATCTGAAACACACCACACTGAACCTGTATCTCAAACACACCACACTGAACCTGTATCTGAAACACACCACACTGAACCTGTATCTCAAACACACCACACTGAACCTGTATCTCAAACACACCACACTGAACCTGTATCTCAAACACACCACACTGAACCTGTATCCTGAACACACCACACTGAACCTGTATCTGAAACACACCACACTGAACCTGTATCTGAAACACACCACACTGAACCTGTATCTGAAACACACCACACTGAACCTGTATCTGAAACACACCACACTGAACCTGTATCTGAAACACACCACACTGAACCTGTATCTCAAACATACCACACTGAACCTGTATCTCAAACACACCACACTGAACCTGTATCCCAAACACACCACACTGAACCTGTATCTGGAACACACCACACTGAACCTGTATCTGGAACACACCACACTGAACCTGTATCCCAAACACACCACACTGAACCTGTATCTGAAACACACCACACTGAACCTGTATCTCAAACACACCACACTGAACCTGTATCCCAAACACACCACACTGAACCTGTATCTGGAACACACCACACTGGCCCTGTATCTGGAACACACCACACTGAACCTGTATCCCAAACACACCACACTGGACCTGTATCTGGAACACACCACACTGAACCTGTATCTCAAACACACCACACTGAACCTGTATCCCAAACACACCACACTGAACCTGTATCTCAAACATACCACACTGAACCTGTATCCCAAACACACCACACTGAACCTGTATCTGGAACACACCACACTGAACCTGTATCTGGAACACATCACACTGAACCTGTATCCCAAACACACCACACTGAACCTGTATCTGGAACAGACCACACTGAACCTGTATCTCAAACACACCACACTGAACCTGTATCCAAACACACCACACTGAACCTGTATCTGAAACACACCACACTGAACCTGTATCTGAAACACACCACACTGAACCTGTATCTGAAACACACCACACTGAACCTGTATCTGAAACACACCACACTGAACCTGTATCTGAAACACACCACACTGAACCTGTATCTGAAACACACCACACTGAACCTGTATCTGAAACACACCACACTGAACCTGTATCCCAAACACACCACACTGAACCTGTATCTCAAACACACCACACTGAACCTGTATCTCAAACACACCACACTGAACCTGTATGCCAAACACACCACACTGAAACTGTATCTGAAACACACCACACTGAACCTGTATCTGAAGCACACCACACTGAACCTGTATCTCAAACACACCACACTGAACCTGTATCTGAAACACACCACACTGAACCTGTATCACAAACACACCACACTGAACCTGTATCACAAACACACCACACTGAACCTGTATCTGGAACACACCACACTGAACCTGTATCTGGAACACACCACACTGAACCTGTATCCCAAACACACCACACTGAACCTGTATCTGAAAAACACCACACTGAACCAGTATCTCAAACACACCACACTGAACCTGTATCCCAAACACACCACACTGAACCTGTATCTGGAACACACCACACTGGCCCTGTATCTGGAACACACCACACTGAACCTGTATCCCAAACACACCACACTGGCCCTGTATCTGGAACACACCACACTGAACCTGTATCTCAAACACACCACACTGAACCTGTATCCCAAACACACCACACTGAACCTGTATCTCAAACATACCACACTGAACCTGTATCCCAAACACACCACACTGAACCTGTATCTGGAACACACCACACTGAACCTGTATCTGGAACACACCACACTGAACCTGTATCCCAAACACACCACACTGAACCTGTATCTGGAACACACCACACTGAACCTGTATCTCAAACACACCACACTGAACCTGTATCCCAAACACACCACACTGAACCTGTATCTGAAACACACCACACTGAACCTGTATCTGAAACACACCACACTGAACCTGTATCTGAAACACACCACACTGAACCTGTATCTGAAACACACCACACTGAACCTGTATCTGAAACACACCACACTGAACCTGTATCTGAAACACACCACACTGAACCTGTATCCAAACACACCACACTGAACCTGTATCTGGAACACACCACACTGAACCTGTATCTCAAACACACCACACTGAACCTGTATCTGAACACACCACACTGAACCTGTATCTGGAACACACCACACTGAACCTGTATCTCAAACACACCACACTGAACCTGTATCTCAAACACACCACACTGAACCTGTATCCCAAACACACCACACTGAACCTGTATCTGGAACACACCACACTGAACCTGTATCTGGAACACACCACACTGAACCTGTATCCCAAACACACCACACTGAACCTGTATCTGAAAACACCACACTGAACCTGTATCTCAAACACACCACACTGAACCTGTATCCCAAACACACCACACTGAACCTGTATCTGGAACACACCACACTGGCCCTGTATCTGGAACACACCACACTGAACCTGTATCCCAAACACACCACACTGAACCTGTATCTGGAACACACCACACTGAACCTGTATCTCAAACACACCACACTGAACCTGTATCCCAAACACACCACACTGAACCTGTATCTCAAACACACCACACTGAACCTGTATCCCAAACACACCACACTGAACCTGTATCTGGAACACACCACACTGAACCTGTATCTGGAACACACCACACTGAACCTGTATCCCAAACACACCACACTGAACCTGTATCTGGAACACACCACACTGAACCTGTATCTGAAACACACCACACTGAACCTGTATCTGAAAACACACCACACTGAACCTGTATCTGAAACACACCACACTGAACCTGTATCTGAAACACACCACACTGAACCTGTATCTGAAACACACCACACTGAACCTGTATCTGAAACACACCACACTGAACCTGTATCTGAAACACACCCCACTGAACCTGTATCCCAGAACACACCACACTGAACCTGTATCTGAAACACACAACACTGAACCTGTATCTGAAACACACCACACTGAACCTGTATCTGGAACACACCACACTGAACCTGTATCTGAAGCACACCACACTGAACCTGTATCCCAAACACACCACGCTGAACCTGTATCTGGAACACACCACACTGAACCTGTATCTCAAACACACCACACTGAACCTGTATCTGGAACACACCACACTGAACCTGTATCCCAAACACACCACACTGAACCTGTATCTCAAACACACCACACTGAACCTGTATCTCAAACACACCACACTGAACCTGTATCTCAAACACACCACACTGAACCTGTATCTCAAACACACCACACTGAACCTGTATCCCAAACACACCACACTGAACCTGTATCTCAAACACACCACACTGAACCTGTATCCCAAACACACCACACTGAAACCTGTATCCCAAACACACCACACTGAACCTGTATCTGAAACACACCACACTGAACCTGTATCTGAAGCACACCACACTGAACCTGTATCTCAAACACACCACACTGAACCTGTATCTGAAACACACCACACTGAAACTGTATCACAAACACACCACACTGAACCTGTATCACAAACACACCACACTGAACCTGTATCTGAAACACACCACACTTAACCTGTATCTGAAACACACCACACTGAACCTGTATCTGAAACACACCACAGTGAACCTGTATCTGGAACACACCACACTGAACCAGTATCTCAAACACACCACACTGAACCTGTATCTCAAACACACCACACTGAACCTGTATCTGAAACACACCACACTGAACCTGTATCTGAAACACACCACACTGAACCTGTATCTCAAACACACCACACTGAACCTGTATCTGAAACACACCACACTGAACCTGTATCCCAAACACACCACACTGAACCTGTATCTGAAACACACCAACACTGAACCTGTATCTGAAACACACCACACTGGCCCTGTATCTGGAACACACCACACTGAACCTGTATCCCAAACACACCACACTGAACCTGTATCTGGAACACACCACACTGAACCTGTATCTCAAACACACCACACTGAACCTGTATCTCAAACACACCACACTGAACCTGTATCCCAAACACACCACACTGAACCTGTATCTGGAACACACCACACTGAACCTGTATCTGGAACACACCACACTGAACCTGTATCCCAAACACACCACACTGAACCTGTATCTGAAAAACACCACACTGAACCTGTATCTCAAACACACCACACTGAACCTGTATCCCAAACACACCACACTGAACCTGTATCTGGAACACACCACACTGGCCCTGTATCTGGAACACACCACACAGAACCTGTAATCCCAAACACACCCACACTGGCCCTGTATCTGGAACACACCACACTGAACCTGTATCTCAAACACACCACACTGAACCTGTATCCTAACACACCACACTGAACCTGTTATCTAAAACATACCACACTGAACCTGTATCCCAAACACACCACACTGAACCTTATCTGGAACACACACACTGAACCTGTATCTGGAAAACACACACTGAACCTGTATCCCAAACGACACCACACTTGAAACTGTATCTGAATACACACCTGACCTGTATCTCAAACACACCACACTGAACCTGTATCTGCAAACACACCACACTGAACCTGTATCTGAAACACACCACACTGAACCTGTATCAAACACACCACACTGAACCTGTATCTGAAACACACCACACTGAACCTGTATCTGAAACACACCACACGGAACCTGTATCTGAAACACACCACACTGAACCTGTATCTGAACACACCACACTGAACCTGTATCCAAACACACCACACTGAACCTGTATCTCAAACACACCACACTGAACCTGTACACACCACACTGAACCTGTATCCCAAACACACCACACTGAACCTGTATCTGAAACACACAACACTGAACCTGTATCTGAAACACACCACACTGAACCTGTATCTGGAACACACCACACTGAACCTGTATCTGAAGCACACCACACTGAACCTGTATCCCAAACACACCACACTGAACCTGTATCTGGAACACACCACACTGAACCTGTATCTCAAACACACCACACTGAACCTGTATCTGGAACACACCACACTGAACCTGTATCCCAAACACACCACACTGAACCTGTATCTCAAACACACCACACTGAACCTGTATCTCAAACACACCACACTGAACCTGTATCTCAAACACACCACACTGAACCTGTATCTCAAACACACCACACTGAACCTGTATCCCAAACACACCACACTGAACCTGTATCTCAAACACACCACACTGAACCTGTATCCCAAACACACCACACTAAACCTGTATCCCAAACACACCACACTGAACCTGTATCTGAAACACACCACACTGAACCTGTATCTGAAGCACACCACACTGAACCTGTATCTCAAACACACCACACTGAACCTGTATCTGAAACACACCACACTGAAACTGTATCACAAACACACCACACTGAACCTGTATCACAAACACACCACGCTGAACCTGTATGTGAAACACACCACACTTAACCTGTATCTGAAACACACCACACTGAACCTGTATCTGAAACACACCACAGTGAACCTGTATCTGGAACACACCACACTGAACCAGTATCTCAAACACACCACACTGAACCTGTATCTCAAACACACCACACTGAACCTGTATCTGAAACACACCACACTGAACCTGTATCTCAAACACACCACACTGAACCTGTATCTCAAACACACCACACTGAACCTGTATCTGAAACACACCACACTGAACCTGTATCCCAAACACACCACACTGAACCTGTATCTGAAACACACAACACTGAACCTGTATCTGAAACACTCCACACTGGCCCTGTATCTGGAACACACCACACTGAACCTGTATCCCAAACACACCACACTGGCCCTGTATCTGGAACACACCACACTGAACCTGTATCTCAAACATACCACACTGAACCTGTATCTCAAACACACCACACTGAACCTGTATCCCAAACACACCACACTGAACCTGTATCTGGAACACACCACACTGAACCTGTATCTGGAACACACCACACTGAACCTGTATCCCAAACACACCACACTGAACCTGTATCTGAAAAACACCACACTGAACCAGTATCTCAAACACACCACACTGAACCTGTATCCCAAACACACCACACTGAACCTGTATCTGGAACACACCACACTGGCCCTGTATCTGGAACACACCACACTGAACCTGTATCCCAAACACACCACACTGGCCCTGTATCTGGAACACACCACACTGAACCTGTATCTCAAACACACCACACTGAACCTGTATCCCAAACACACCACACTGAACCTGTATCTCAAACATACCACACTGAACCTGTATCCCAAACACACCACACTGAACCTGTATCTGGAACACACCACACTGAACCTGTATCTGGAACACATCACACTGAACCTGTATCCCAAACACACCACACTGAACCTGTATCTGGAACAGACCACACTGAACCTGTATCTCAAACACACCACACTGAACCTGTATCCCAAACACACCACACTGAACCTGTATCTGAAACACACCACACTGAACCTGTATCTGAAACACACCACACTGAACCTGTATCTGAAACACACCACACTGAACCTGTATCTGAAACACACCACACTGAACCTGTATCTGAAACACACCACACTGAACCTGTATCTGAAACACACCACACTGAACCTGTATCTGAAACACACCACACTGAACCTGTATCCCAAACACACCACACTGAACCTGTATCTCAAACACACCACACTGAACCTGTATCCCAAACACACCACACTGAACCTGTATGCCAAACACACCACACTGAAACTGTATCTGAAACACACCACACTGAACCTGTATCTGAAGCACACCACACTGAACCTGTATCTCAAACACACCACACTGAACCTGTATCTGAAACACACCACACTGAACCTGTATCACAAACACACCACACTGAACCTGTATCACAAACACACCACACTGAACCTGTATCTGGAACACACCACACTGAACCTGTATCTGGAACACACCACACTGAACCTGTATCCCAAACACACCACACTGAACCTGTATCTGAAAAACACCACACTGAACCAGTATCTCAAACACACCACACTGAACCTGTATCCCAAACACACCACACTGAACCTGTATCTGGAACACACCACACTGGCCCTGTATCTGGAACACACCACACTGAACCTGTATCCCAAACACACCACACTGGCCCTGTATCTGGAACACACCACACTGAACCTGTATCTCAAACACACCACACTGAACCTGTATCCCAAACACACCACACTGAACCTGTATCTCAAACATACCACACTGAACCTGTATCCCAAACACACCACACTGAACCTGTATCTGGAACACACCACACTGAACCTGTATCTGGAACACATCACACTGAACCTGTATCCCAAACACACCACACTGAACCTGTATCTGGAACAGACCACACTGAACCTGTATCTCAAACACGCCACACTGAACCTGTATCCCAAACACACCACACTGAACCTGTATCTGAAACACACCACACTGAACCTGTATCTGAAACACACCACACTGAACCTGTATCTGAAACACACCACACTGAACCTGTATCTGAAACACACCACACTGAACCTGTATCTGAAACACACCACACTGAACCTGTATCTGAAACACACCACACTGAACCTGTATCCCAAACACACCACACTGAACCTGTATCTCAAACACACCACACTGAACCTGTATCCCAAACACACCACACTGAACCTGTATGCCAAACACACCACACTGAAACTGTATCTGAAACACACCACACTGAACCTGTATCTGAAGCACACCACACTGAACCTGTATCTCAAACACACCACACTGAACCTGTATCTGAAACACACCACACTGAACCTGTTTCACAAACACACCACACTGAACCTGTATCACAAACACACCACACTGAACCTGTATCTGAAACACACCACACTTAACCTGTATCTGAAACACACCACACTGAACCTGTATCTGAAACACACCACACTGAACCTGTATTTGGAACACACCACACTGAACCTGTATCTCAAACACACCACACTGAACCTGTATTTGGAACACACCACACTGAACCTGTATCTCAACACACACCACACTGAACCTGTATCTGAAACACACCACACTGAACCTGTATCTGAAGCACACCACACTGAACCTGTTATCCCAAACACACACACTGAACCTGTATCTGAAACACACCACACTGAACCTGTATCTGAAACACACCACACTGAACCTGTATCTGAAGCACACCACACTGAACCTGTATCCCAAACACACCACACTGAACCTGTATCTGAAACACACCACACTGAACCTGTATTTGGAACACACCACACTGAACCTGTATCTCAAACACACCACACTGAACCTGTATTTGGAACACACCACACTGAACCTGTATCTCAAACACACCACACTGAACCTGTATCTGAAACACACCACACTGAACCTGTATCTGAAGCACACCGAACTGAACCTGTATCCCAAACACACCACACTGAACCTGTATCTGAAACACACCACACTGAACCTGTATCACAAACAGACCACACTGAACCTGTATCTGAAGCACACCACACTGAACCTGTATCCCAAACACACCACACTGAACCTGTATCTGGAACACACCACACTGAACCTGTATCTGAAGCACACCACACTGAACCTGTATCCCAAACACACCACACTGAACCTGTATCTGAAACACACCACACTGAACCTGTATCCGAAGCACACCACACTGAACCTGTATCCCAAACACACCACACTGAACCTGTATCACAAACACACCACACTGAACCTGTATCACAAACACACCACACTGAACCTGTATCTGAACAAACCACACTTAACCTGTATCTGAAACACACCACACTGAACCTGTATCTGAAACACACCACACTGAACCTGTATTTGGAACACACCACACTGAACCTGTATCTCAAACACACCACACTGAACCTGTATCTCAAACACACCACACTGAACCTGTATCTGAAACACACCACACTGAACCTGTATCTGAAGCACACCACACTGAACCTGTATCCCAAACACACCACACTGAACCTGTATCTGAAACACACCACACTGAACCTGTATCTGAAACACACCACACTGAACCTGTATCTGAAACACACCACACTGAACCTGTATCACAAACACACCACACTGAACCTGTATCTGAAGCACACCACACTGAACCTGTATCCCAAACACACCACACTGAACCTGTATCTGGAACACACCACACTGAACCTGTATCTGAAGCACACCACACTGAACCTGTATCCCAAACACACCACACTGAACCTGTATCTGAAACACACCACACTGAACCTGTATCTGAAGCACACCACACTGAACCTGTATCCCAAACACACCACACTGAACCTGTATCTGGAACACACCACACTGAACCTGTATCTCAAACACACCACACTGAACCTGTATCTGGAACACACCACACTGGCCCTGTATCTGGAACACACCACACTGAACCTGTATCCCAAACACACCACACTGAACCTGTATCTGGAACGCACCACACTGAACCTGTATCTCAAACACACCACACTGAACCTGTATCCCAAACACACCACACTGAACCTGTATCTGGAACACGCCACACTGAACCTGTATCTGGAACACACCACACTGAACCTGTATCCCAAACACACCACACTGAACCTGTATCTGAAACACACCACACTGAACCTGTATCTGAAACACACCACACTGAACCTGTATCTGAAACACACCACACTGAACCTGTATTTGGAACACACCACACTGAACCTGTATCTCAAACACACCACACTGAACCTGTATCTCAAACACACCACACTAAACCTGTATCTGAAACACACCACACTGAACCTGTATCTGAAGCACACCACACTGAACCTGTATCCCAAACACACCACACTGAACCTGTATCTGAAACACACCACACTGAACCTGTATCTGAAACACACCACACTGAACCTGTATCTGAAACACACCACACTGAACCTGTATCACAAACACACCACACTGAACCTGTATCTGAAGCACACCACACTGAACCTGTATCCCAAACACACCACACTGAACCTGTATCTGGAACACACCACACTGAACCTGTATCTGAAGCACACCACACTGAACCTGTATCCCAAACACAACACACTGAACCTGTATCTGAAACACACCACACTGAACCTGTATCTGAAGCACACCACACTGAACCTGTATCCCAAACACACCACACTGAACCTGTATCTGGAACACACCACACTGAACCTGTATCTCAAACACACCACACTGAACCTGTATCTGGAACACACCACACTGGCCCTGTATCTGGAACACACCACACTGAACCTGTATCCCAAACACACCACACTGAACCTGTATCTGGAACACACCACACTGAACCTGTATCTCAAACACACCACACTGAACCTGTATCCCAAACACACCACACTGAACCTGTATCTGGAACACGCCAGACTGAACCTGTATCTGGAACACACCACACTGAACCTGTATCCCAAACACACCACACTGAACCTGTATCTGAAACACACCACACTGAACCTGTATCTCAAACACACCACACTGAACCTGTATCCCAAACACACCACACTGAACCTGTAACTGGAACACACCACACTGGCCCTGTATCTGGAACACACCACACTGAACCTGTATCTGGAACACACCACACTGGCCCTGTATCTGGAACACACCACACTGAACCTGTATCTCAAACACACCACACTGAACCTGTATCTCAAACACACCACACTGAACCTGTATCCCAAACACACCACACTGAACCTGTATCTCAAACATACCACACTGAACCTGTATCCCAAACACACCACACTGAACCTGTATCTGGAACACACCACACTGAACCTGTATCTGGAACACATCACACTGAACCTGTATCCCAAACACACCACACTGAACCTGTATCTGGAACAGACCACACTGAACCTGTATCTCAAACACACCACACTGAACCTGTATCCCAAACACACCACACTGAACCTGTATCTGAAACACACCACACTGAACCTGTATCTGAAACACACCACACTGAACCTGTATCTGAAACACACCACACTGAACCTGTATCTGAAACACACCACACTGAACCTGTATCTGAAACACACCACACTGAACCTGTATCTGAAACACACCACACTGAACCTGTATCTGAAACACACCACACTGAACCTGTATCCCAAACACACCACACTGAACCTGTATCTCAACACACCACACTGAACCTGTATCCCAAACACACCACACTGAACCTGTATGCCAAACACACCACACTGAACCTGTATCTGAAACACACCACACTGAACCTGTATCTGAAGCACACCACACTGAACCTGTATCTCAAACACACCACACTGAACCTGTATCTGAAACACACCACACTGAACCTGTATCACAAACACACCACACTGAACCTGTATCACAAACACACCACACTGAACCTGTATCTGGAACACACCACACTGAACCTGTATCTGGAACACACCACACTGAACCTGTATCCCAAACACACCACACTGAACCTGTATCTGAAAAACACCACACTGAACCAGTATCTCAAACACACCACACTGAACCTGTATCCCAAACACACCACACTGAACCTGTATCTGGAACACACCACACTGGCCCTGTATCTGGAACACACCACACTGAACCTGTATCCCAAACACACCACACTGGCCCTGTATCTGGAACACACCACACTGAACCTGTATCTCAAACACACCACACTGAACCTGTATCCCAAACACACCACACTGAACCTGTATCTCAAACATACCACACTGAACCTGTATCCCAAACACACCACACTGAACCTGTATCTGGAACACACCACACTGAACCTGTATCTGGAACACATCACACTGAACCTGTATCCCAAACACACCACACTGAACCTGTATCTGGAACAGACCACACTGAACCTGTATCTCAAACACGCCACACTGAACCTGTATCCCAAACACACCACACTGAACCTGTATCTGAAACACACCACACTGAACCTGTATCTGAAACACACCACACTGAACCTGTATCTGAAACACACCACACTGAACCTGTATCTGAAACACACCACACTGAACCTGTATCTGAAACACACCACACTGAACCTGTATCTGAAACACACCACACTGAACCTGTATCCCAAACACACCACACTGAACCTGTATCTCAAACACACCACACTGAACCTGTATCCCAAACACACCACACTGAACCTGTATGCCAAACACACCACACTGAAACTGTATCTGAAACACACCACACTGAACCTGTATCTGAAGCACACCACACTGAACCTGTATCTCAAACACACCACACTGAACCTGTATCTGAAACACACCACACTGAACCTGTATCACAAACACACCACACTGAACCTGTATCACAAACACACCACACTGAACCTGTATCTGAAACACACCACACTTAACCTGTATCTGAAACACACCACACTGAACCTGTATCTGAAACACACCACACTGAACCTGTATTTGGAACACACCACACTGAACCTGTATCTCAAACACACCACACTGAACCTGTATTTGGAACACACCACACTGAACCTGTATCTCAAACACACCACACTGAACCTGTATCTGAAACACACCACACTGAACCTGTATCTGAAGCACACCACACTGAACCTGTATCCCAAACACACCACACTGAACCTGTATCTGAAACACACCACACTGAACCTGTATCTGAAACACACCACACTGAACCTGTATCTGAAGCACACCACACTGAACCTGTATCCCAAACACACCACACTGAACCTGTATCTGAAACACACCACACTGAACCTGTATTTGGAACACACCACACTGAACCTGTATCTCAAACACACCACACTGAACCTGTATTTGGAACACACCACACTGAACCTGTATCTCAAACACACCACACTGAACCTGTATCTGAAACACACCACACTGAACCTGTATCTGAAGCACACCGAACTGAACCTGTATCCCAAACACACCACACTGAACCTGTATCTGAAACACACCACACTGAACCTGTATCACAAACAGACCACACTGAACCTGTATCTGAAGCACACCACACTGAACCTGTATCCCAAACACACCACACTGAACCTGTATCTGGAACACACCACACTGAACCTGTATCTGAAGCACACCACACTGAACCTGTATCCCAAACACACCACACTGAACCTGTATCTGAAACACACCACACTGAACCTGTATCCGAAGCACACCACACTGAACCTGTATCCCAAACACACCACACTGAACCTGTATCACAAACACACCACACTGAACCTGTATCACAAACACACCACACTGAACCTGTATCTGAACAAACCACACTTAACCTGTATCTGAAACACACCACACTGAACCTGTATCTGAAACACACCACACTGAACCTGTATTTGGAACACACCACACTGAACCTGTATCTCAAACACACCACACTGAACCTGTATCTCAAACACACCACACTGAACCTGTATCTGAAACACACCACACTGAACCTGTATCTGAAGCACACCACACTGAACCTGTATCCAAACACACCACACTGAACCTGTATCTGAAACACACCACACTGAACCTGTATCTGAAACACACCACACTGAACCTGTATCTGAAACACACCACACTGAACCTGTATCACAAACACACCACACTGAACCTGTATCTGAAGCACACCACACTGAACCTGTATCCCAAACACACCACACTGAACCTGTATCTGGAACACACCACACTGAACCTGTATCTGAAGCACACCACACTGAACCTGTATCCCAAACACACCACACTGAACCTGTATCTGAAACACACCACACTGAACCTGTATCTGAAGCACACCACACTGAACCTGTATCCCAAACACACCACACTGAACCTGTATCTGGAACACACCACACTGAACCTGTATCTCAAACACACCACACTGAACCTGTATCTGGAACACACCACACTGGCCCTGTATCTGGAACACACCACACTGAACCTGTATCCCAAACACACCACACTGAACCTGTATCTGGAACGCACCACACTGAACCTGTATCTCAAACACACCACACTGAACCTGTATCCCAAACACACCACACTGAACCTGTATCTGGAACACGCCACACTGAACCTGTATCTGGAACACACCACACTGAACCTGTATCCCAAACACACCACACTGAACCTGTATCTGAAACACACCACACTGAACCTGTATCTGAAACACACCACACTGAACCTGTATCTGAAACACACCACACTGAACCTGTATTTGGAACACACCACACTGAACCTGTATCTCAAACACACCACACTGAACCTGTATCTCAAACACACCACACTAAACCTGTATCTGAAACACACCACACTGAACCTGTATCTGAAGCACACCACACTGAACCTGTATCCCAAACACACCACACTGAACCTGTATCTGAAACACACCACACTGAACCTGTATCTGAAACACACCACACTGAACCTGTATCTGAAACACACCACACTGAACCTGTATCACAAACACACCACACTGAACCTGTATCTGAAGCACACCACACTGAACCTGTATCCCAAACACACCACACTGAACCTGTATCTGGAACACACCACACTGAACCTGTATCTGAAGCACACCACACTGAACCTGTATCCCAAACACAACACACTGAACCTGTATCTGAAACACACCACACTGAACCTGTATCTGAAGCACACCACACTGAACCTGTATCCCAAACACACCACACTGAACCTGTATCTGGAACACACCACACTGAACCTGTATCTCAAACACACCACACTGAACCTGTATCTGGAACACACCACACTGGCCCTGTATCTGGAACACACCACACTGAACCTGTATCCCAAACACACCACACTGAACCTGTATCTGGAACACACCACACTGAACCTGTATCTCAAACACACCACACTGAACCTGTATCCCAAACACACCACACTGAACCTGTATCTGGAACACGCCAGACTGAACCTGTATCTGGAACACACCACACTGAACCTGTATCCCAAACACACCACACTGAACCTGTATCTGAAACACACCACACTGAACCTGTATCTCAAACACACCACACTGAACCTGTATCCCAAACACACCACACTGAACCTGTAACTGGAACACACCACACTGGCCCTGTATCTGGAACACACCACACTGAACCTGTATCTGGAACACACCACACTGGCCCTGTATCTGGAACACACCACACTGAACCTGTATCTCAAACACACCACACTGAACCTGTATCTCAAACACACCACACTGAACCTGTATCCCAAACACAACCACACTGAACCTGTATCTCAAACATACCACACTGAACCTGTATCCCAAACACACCACACTGAACCTGTATCTGGAACACACCACACTGAACCTGTATCTGGAACACACCACACTGAAACTGTATCCCAAACACACCACACTGAACCTGTATCTGGAACAGACCACACTGAACCTGTATCTCAAACACACCACACTGAACCTGTATCTCAAACACACCACACTGAACCTGTATCTGAAACACACCACACTGAAACTGTATCTCAAACACACCACACTGAACCTGTATCACAAACACACCACACTGAACCTGTATCTGAAACACACCACACTTAACCTGTATCTGAAACACACCACACTGAACCTGTATCTGAAACACACCACACTGAACCTGTATCTGGAACACACCACACTGAACCTGTATCTGAAACACACCACACTGAACCTGTATTTGGAACACACCACACTGAACCTGTATCTCAAACACACCACACTGAACCTGTATCTCAAACACACACACTAAACCTGTATCTGAAACACACCACACTGAACCTGTATCTGAAGCACACCACACTGAACCTGTATCCCAAACACACCACACTGAACCTGTATCTGAAACACACCACACTGAACCTGTATCTGAAACACACCACACTGAACCTGTATCTGAAACACACCACACTGAACCTGTATCACAAACACACCACACTGAACCTGTATCTGAAGCACACCACACTGAACCTGTATCCCAAACACACCACACTGAACCTGTATCTGGAACACACCACACTGAACCTGTATCTGAAGCACACCACACTGAAACCTGTATCCCAAACACAACACACTGAACCTGTATCTGAAACACACCACACTGAACCTGTATCTGAAGCACACCACACTGAACCTGTATCCCAAACACACCACACTGAACCTGTATCTGGAACACACCACACTGAACCTGTATCTCAAACACACCACACTGAACCTGTATCTGGAACACACCACACTGGCCCTGTATCTGGAACACACCACACTGAACCTGTATCCCAAACACACCACACTGAACCTGTATCTGGAACACACCACACTGAACCTGTATCTCAAACACACCACACTGAACCTGTATCCCAAACACACCACACTGAACCTGTATCTGGAACACGCCAGACTGAACCTGTATCTGGAACACACCACACTGAACCTGTATCCCAAACACACCACACTGAACCTGTATCTGAAACACACCACACTGAACCTGTATCTCAAACACACCACACTGAACCTGTATCCCAAACACACCACACTGAACCTGTAACTGGAACACACCACACTGACCTGTATCTGAACACACCACACTGAACCTGTATCTGAACACACCACACTGGCCCTGTATCTGGAACACACCACACTGAACCTGTATCTCAAACACACCACACTGAACCTGTATCTCAAACACACCACACTGAACCTGTATCCCAAACACACCACACTGAACCTGTATCTCAAACATACCACACTGAACCTGTATCCCAAACACACCACACTGAACCTGTATCTGGAACACACCACACTGAACCTGTATCTGGAACACACCACACTGAAACTGTATCCCAAACACACCACACTGAACCTGTATCTGGAACAGACCACACTGAACCTGTATCTCAAACACACCACACTGAACCTGTATCTCAAACACACCACACTGAACCTGTATCTGAAACACACCACACTGAAACTGTATCACAAACACACCACACTGAACCTGTATCACAAACACACCACACTGAACCTGTATCTGAAACACACCACACTGAACCTGTATCTGAAACACACCACACTGAACCTGTATCTGAAACACACCACACTGAACCTGTATCTGGAACACACCACACTGAACCTGTATCTCAAACACACCACACTGAACCTGTATCTCAAACACACCACACTGAACCTGTATCTGAAACACACCACACTGAACCTGTATCTGAAGCACACCACACTGAACCTGTATCCCAAACACACCACACTGAACCTGTATCTGAAACACACAACACTGAACCTGTATCTGAAACACACCACACTGAACCTGTATCTGGAACACAACCACACTGAACCTGTATCTGAAGCACACCACACTGAACCTGTATCCCAAACACACCACACTGAACCTGTATCTGGAACACACCACACTGAACCTGTATCTCAAACACACCACACTGAACCTGTATCTGGAACACACCACACTGAACCTGTATCTGGAACACACCACACTGAACCTGTATCTCAAACACACCACACTGAACCTGTATCTCAAACACACCACACTGAACCTGTATCTCAAACATACCACACTGAACCTGTATCTCAAACACACCACACTGAACCTGTATCCCAAACACACCACACTGAACCTGTATCTGGAACACACCACACTGAACCTGTATCTGGAACACACCACACTGAACCTGTATCCCAAACACACCACACTGAACCTGTATCTGGAAACACACCACACTGAACCTGTATCTCAAACACACCACACTGAACCTGTATTCCCAAACACACCACACTGAACCTGTATCTGGAACACACCACACTGAACCTGTATCTGAACACACCACACTGAACCTGTATCCCAAACACACCACACTGAACCTGTATCTGAACACACCACACTGAACCTGTATCTCAAACACACCACACTGAACCTGTATCTCAAACACACCACACTGAACCTGTATCTGGAACACACCACACTGAACCTGTATCTCAAACACACCACACTGAACCTGTATCCTCAAACACACCACACTGAACCTGTATCTGAAACACACCACACTGAACCTGTATCTGGAAGCACACCACACTGAACCTGTATCTGAAACACACCACACTGAACCTGTATCTCAAACACACCACACTGAACCTGTATCTCAAACACACCACACTGAACCTGTATCTGAAACACACCACACTGAACCTGTATCTGAAGCACACCACACTGAACCTGTATCCCAAACACACCACACTGAACCTGTTCTGGAACACACCACACTGAACCCTGTATCTGGAACACACCACACTGAACCTGTATCCATACACACCACACTGAACCTGTATCGGAACACACACCACACTGAACACCTGTATCCTCAAACACCACCACACTGAACCTGTATCCCAAACACACCACACTGAACCTGTATCTGGAACACACCACACTGGCCCTGTATCTGAACACACCACACTAACCTGTATCCCAAACACACCACACAGGCCCCTGTATACTGGAACACACCACACTGAACCTGTATCTCAAACACACCACACTGAACCTGTATCTCAAACACACCACACTGAACCTGTATCTGGAAACACACCACACTGAACCTGTATCTGGAACACACCACACTGAACCTGTATCCTCAACACACCACACTAGAACTGTATCTCTACACAACCACACTGAACCTGTATCTCAAACATACCCACACTGACCTGTATCTCCAAACACACCACACTGACCTGTATCCCAAACACACCACACTGAACCTGTATCTTGAACACACCACACTGAACCGTAGTATCTGGAACACACCACACCTGACCTGTATCCCAACACACCCCACACTGACCTGTATCTGGAACAGACCACACTGAACCTGTATCTCGAAACACACCACACTGAACCTGTATCTGAAACACACCACACTGAGCCTGTATCTCAAACACACACCACCCCACCCTGAACCTGTATCCCAAAACACCACACTGAACCTGTAATCTGGGAACACACCACACTGACCTGTATCAGGAACACACCACACAGAAGCCTGATATCCCAATCACACACACTGGCCCTGTATCTGGAACAGACACCACACTGAACCCTGTATCTCCAACACACCACACTGAACCTAGTATCTCAAACACACCACACTGAACTGTATCCCAAACACACCACACTGAACCTGTATCCTCAAAGATACCACACTGAACCTGTATCCCAAACACACCACACTGAACCTGTATCTGGAACACACCACACTGAACCTGTATCTGGAACACACCACACTGAACCTGTATCCCAAACACACCACACTGAACCTGTATCTGAACACACACACTGAACCTGTATCTCAAACACACCACACTGAACCTGTATCCCAAACACACCACACTGAACCTGTATCTGAAACACACCACACTGAACCTGTATCTGAAACACACCACACTGAAACTGTATCTGAACACACACACTGAACCTGTATCCAAACACACCACACTGAACCTGTATCTGGAAACACACCACACTGAACCTGTATCTGAAACACACCACACTGAACCTGTATCTGAAACACACCACACTGAACCTGTATCTGAACACACCACACTGAACCTGTATCTCGAAACACACCACACTGAACCTGTATCTCCAAACACACCACACTGAACCTGTATCTGAAACACACCACACTGAACCTGTATCTGAAACACACCACACTGAACCTGTATCCCAAACACACCACACTGAACCTGTATCTGAAACACACAACACTGAACCTGTATCTGAAACACACCACACTGAACCTGTATCTGGAACACACCACACTGAACCTGTATCTGAAGCACACCACACTGAACCTGTATCCCAAACACACCACACTGAACCTGTATCTGGAACACACCACACTGAACCTGTATCTCAAACACACCACACTGAACCTGTATCTGGAACACACCACACTGAACCTGTATCTGGAACACACCACACTGAACCTGTATCTCAAACACACCACACTGAACCTGTATCTCAAACACACCACACTGAACCTGTATCTCAAACACACCACACTGAACCTGTATCTCAAACACACCACACTGAACCTGTATCCCAAACACACCACACTGAACCTGTATCTGGAACACACCACACTGAACCTGTATCTGGAACACACCACACTGAACCTGTATCCCAAACACACCACACTGAACCTGTATCTGAAACACACCACACTGAACCAAGTATCTCTAACACACACACTGAACCTGTATCCCAAACACACCACACTGAAACCTGTATCTGGAGACACACCACACTGAACCTGTATCCTGGAACACACCACACTGAACCTGTATCCAAACACACCACACTGGCACACTGAACCTGTATCCAAACACACCACACTGAACCTGTATCTCAAACACACCACACTGAACCTGTATCTGAAACACACCACACTGAACCTGTATCTCAAACACACCACACTGAACCTGTATCACAACACACCACACTGAACCTGTATCTGAAACACACCACACTTAACCTGTATCTGAAAAACACCACACTGAACCTGTATCGAAACACACCACACTGAACCTGTATCTGGAACAGCACCACACTGAACCTGTATCTCAAACACACCACACTGAACCTGGTATCTCAAACACACCACACTGAACCTGTATCTGAAACACACCACACTGAACCTGTATCTGAAGCACACCACACTGAACCTGTATCCCAAACACACCACACTGAACCTGTATCTGGAACACACCACACTGAACCTGTATCTCAAACACACCACACTGAACCTGTATCTGAAACACACCACACTGAACCTGTATCTCAAACACACCACACTGAACCTGTATCCCAAACACACCACACTGAACCTGTATCTGGAACACACCACACTGAACCTGTATCTGGAACACACCACACTGAACCTGTATCCCAAACACACCACACTGAACCTGTATCTGGAACACACCACACTGAACCTGTATCTCAAACACACCACACTGAACCTGTATCTCAAACACACCACACTGAACCTGTATCCCAAACACACCACACTGAACCTGTATCTCAAACACACCACACTGAACCTGTATCCCAAACACACCACACTGAACCTGTATCTGGAACACACCACACTGAACCTGTATCTGGAACACACCACACTGAACCTGTATCCCAAACACACCACACTGAACCTGTATCTGGAACACACCACACTGAACCTGTATCTCAAACACACCACACTGAACCTGTATCCCAAACACACCACACTGAACCTGTATCTGAAACACACCACACTGAACCTGTATCTGAACACACCACACTGAACCTGTATCTGGAACACACCACACTGAAACCTGTATCTGAAACAACACCACACTGAACCTGTATCAGAACAACACCACACTGAACCTGTATCTGAAACACACCACACTGAACCTGTATCTGAAACACACCACACTGAACCTGTATCCCAAAACACACCACACTGAACCTGTATCCCAAACACACCACACTGAACCTGTATCCAAACACACCACACTGAACCTGTATCCCAAACACACCACACTGAAACTGTATCTGAAACACAACCACACTGAAACCTTGTATCTGAAGCACACCACACTGAACCTGTATCTCGAACACACCACACTGAACCTGTATCTCGAAACACACCACACTGAACCTGTATCTCAAACACACCACACTGAACCTGTATCTGAAGCACACCACACTGAACCTGTATCCCATACACAGTCCACACTGAACCTGTAATCTGGAACTCACCACACTGGACCTGTATCTGGTACACACCATCACTGACCTGATCTGGAAACACACCAACTGGCCGCGTATCTGGAAACACACCAAACTGAACATGTATCTCAAACACACCACACGGAACATGTATCTCAAACACATAACCACACAGAACCTGTATCCCAAACACAACAACCACACTGAACCGAGGATCGCGAACATACCACACGGAACCTGTATCCCAAACACACCACACTGAACCTGTATCTGGAACACAAACCACACTGAACTCTGTATCTGGAACACACCACACTGAAACTGTATCCCCAAAACACACCCACAACTGAACCGTATCTGGAACAGACCACCTGAAACTGATCTCAACACACCACACTGAACCTGTATCTCAAACACACCACACCACCTGTATCTGAAAACACAACCAACACTGAAACGGTATCACACAAACACACCACCTGAACCTGTATCAACAAACACACCACACTGAACCTTATCTGAACACACAGCACCACACTAACCTGTATGCTGAAACACACCACACTGAACCTTTATCTGAAACACACCACACTGAACCTGTATCTGAACACACCACACTGAACCTGTATCTCTGAACATCACCACACTTAACCTGTATCTCGAAACACACCACACTGAACCTGTATCTGAAACACACCACACTGAACCTGTATCTGAAACACACCACACTGAACCTGTATCCCAAACACACCACACTGAACCTGTATCTGAAACACACCACACTGAACCTGTATCTGAAACACACCACACTGAACCTGTATCTGGAACACACCACACTGAACCTGTATCTGAAACACACCACACTGAACCTGTATCCCAAACACACCACACTGAACCTGTATCTGGAACACACCACACTGAACCTGTATCTCAAACACACCACACTGAACCTGTATCTGGAACACACCACACTGAACCTGTATCTGGAACACACCACACTGAACCTGTATCTCAAACACACCACACTGAACCTGTATCTCAAACACACCACACTGAACCTGTATCTCAAACACACCACACTGAACCTGTATCTCAAACACACCACACTGAACCTGTATCCCAAACACACCACACTGAACCTGTATCTGGAACACACCACACTGAACCTGTATCTGGAACACACCACACTGAACCTGTATCCCAAACACACCACACTGAACCTGTATCTGAACACACCACACTGAACCTGTATCTCAAACACACCACACTGAACCTGTATCCCAAACACACCACACTGAACCTGTATCTGGAACACACCACACTGGCCCTGTATCTGGAACACACCACACTGAACCTGTATCCCAAACACACCACACTGGCCCTGTATCTGGAACACACCACACTGAACCTGTATCTCAAACACACCACACTGAACCTGTATCTCAAAACACACCACACTGAACCTGTATCTGGAACACTCCACACTGAACCTGTATCTGGAACACACCACACTGAACCTGTATCTCAAACACACCACACTGAACCTGTATCTCAAACACACCACACTGAACCTGTATCTCAAACATACCACACTGAACCTGTATCTCAAACACACCACACTGAACCTGTATCCCAAACACACCACACTGAACCTGTATCTGAACACACCACACTGAACCTGTATCCCAAACACACCACACTGCACCTGTATCTGAAACAGCACCACACTGAACCTGTATCTCAAACACACCACACTGAACCTGTATCCAAACACACCACACTGAACCAGTATCCCTGAAACACACCACACTTGAACCTGTATCTCGGAAAATACCACAACTGAACATGTCTCTGAAACACACCACAACTGAACCAGTATCTTGAACACACCACACTGAACCTGTATCTGAACCACCACACCACACTGAACCTGTATCCCTGAAACACACACACTGAAACCTGTATCTGAACAGACCACACTGAACCTGTATCTCAAACCCACCACAACTGACCCTGTATCTCAAACACACCACACTGAACCTGTATCTGAAACACACCACACTGAACCTGATATCTGAGAAAACACAACCACACTGCACCTGTATCTGAAACAACACCACACTTGAACCATGTATCTTGAAAGCACACCCACACTGACCAGTATCTGAAACACACCACACTGAAACCTGTATCATGAAACACACCACACTGAACCTGTATCTAAACACACGCAACACACAGAACCTGCTATCCCAAACACACCACACTTGAACCGGTATCTGGAAACACACCACACTGAACCTGTATCAACACACACACTGACTGGAAACCTGTAACAGTATGCACACACCACCTGAACCTGTATCCAGAGCACACCAACTGAAACCTGTTTCTGAACACACCACACTGAACCTGTAGCTGAACACACCCACACTGAACCAGTAATCCCAAACACGCCACACTGAACTGATCAGAAACACACCACACTGAACCCTGTATCTGCACACACACTACACATACCTGTATCCTGAAACACACCACACTGAACCTGTATCAGCAAACACACCACACTGAACTGTATCTAGGAACAAACCACACTGAACTGATCTCAAACACACCACACGGAACCTGTCTAGGAAACACACCACACTGAACCTGTATCTCAAACACACCACACTGAAACCTGTCTTTGAACACACCACACTGAACCTGTATCTGAAAGCACACCACACTGAACCTGTATCCCAAACACACACACAGAACCTGTATCTGAAACACACCACACTGAACCTTGTATCTGAAACACACCACACTGAACCTGTATCTGAAACACACCACACTGAACCTGTATCTGAAACACACCACACTGAACCTGTATCTGAAACACACCACACTGAACCTGTATCTCAAACACACCACACTGAACCTGTATCTCAAACACACCACACTGAACCTGTATCTGAAACACACCACACTGAACCTGTATCTGAAACACACCACACTGAACCTGTATCTGAAACACACCACACTGAACCTGTATCTGAAACACACCACACTGAACCTGTATCTGAAACACACACACTGAACCTGTATCTGAAACACACCACACTGAACCTGTATCACAAACACACCACACTGAACCTGTATCTGAAGCACACCACACTGACCTGTATCCAAACACACCACACTGAACCTGTATCTGGAACACACCACACTGAACCTGTATCTGAAGCACACCACACTGAACCTGTATCCCAAACACACCACACTGAACCTGTATCTGAAACACACCACACTGAACCTGTATCTGAAGCACACCACACTGAACCTGTATCTGGAACACACCACACCTGAACCTGTATCAGAACACACCACACTGAACCTGTATCCCAAACACACCACTGAACCTGTATCTGAAACACACCACACAGACCTGTATCTGAAACACACCACACTGAACCTGTATCTGAACACACCACACTGAACCTGTATCTGAAACACACCACACTGAACCTGTATCTGAAACACACCACACTGAACCTGTATCGAAACACACCACACTGAACCTGTATCTGAAACACACCACACTGAACCTGTATCTGGAAACACACCACACTGAACCTGTATCTCAAACACACCACACTGAACCTGTATCGAAACACACCACACTGAACCTGTATCTCAAACACACCACACTGAACCTGTATCCAAACACACCACACTGAACCTGTATCTGAACACACCACACTGAACCTGTATCCAAACACACCACTCTGAACCTGTATCTGAACACACCACACTGAACCTGTATCTGAAACACACCACACTGAACCTGTATCTGGAACACACCACACTGAACCTGTATCTGAAACACACCACACTGAACCTGTATCCCAAACACACCACACTGAACCTGTATCACAAACACACCACACTGAACCTGTATCTCAAACACACCACACTGAACCTGTATCTGAAACACACCACACTGAACCTGTATCTGAAACACACCACACTGAACCTGTATCTGAAACACACCACACTGAACCTGTATCACAAACACACCACACTGAACCTGTATCTGAAACACACCACACTGAACCTGTATCTGAAACACACCACACTGAACCTGTATCTGAAACACACCACACTGAACCTGTATCTGGAACACACCACACTGAACCTGTATCTCAAACACACCACACTGAACCTGTATCTCAAACACACCACACTGAACCTGTATCTGAAACACACCACACTGAACCTGTATCTGAAGCACACCACACTGAACCTGTATCCCAAACACACCACACTGAACCTGTATCTGAAACACACCACACTGAACCTGTATCTGAAACACACCACACTGAACCTGTATCTGGAACACACCACACTGAACCTGTATCTGAAACACACCACACTGAACCTGTATCCCAAACACACCACACTGAACCTGTATCTGGAACACACCACACTGAACCTGTATCTCAAACACACCACACTGAACCTGTATCTGGAACACACCACACTGAACCTGTATCTGGAACACACCACACTGAACCTGTATCTCAAACACACCACACTGAACCTGTATCTCAAACACACCACACTGAACCTGTATCTCAAACACACCACACTGAACCTGTATCTCAAACACACCACACTGAACCTGTATCCCAAACACACCACACTGAACCTGTATCTGGAACACACCACACTGAACCTGTATCTGGAACACACCACACTGAACCTGTATCCCAAACACACCACACTGAACCTGTACTCTGAACACACCACACTGAACCTGTATCTGAAACACACCACACTGAACCTGTATCTCAAACACACCACACTGAACCTGTATCCCAAACACACCACACTGAACCTGTATCTGGAACACACCACACTGAACCTGTATCTGGAACACACCACACTGAACCTGTATCCCAAACACACCACACTGAACCTGTATCTGGAACACACCACACTGAACCTGTATCTCAAACACACCACACTGAACCTGTATCTCAAACACACCACACTGAACCTGTATCTGGAACACACCACACTGAACCTGTATCTGGAACACACCACACTGAACCTGTATCTCAAACACACCACACTGAACCTGTATCTCAAACACACCACACTGAACCTGTATCTCAAACACACCACACTGAACCTGTATCTCAAACACACCACACTGAACCTGTATCCCAAACACACCACACTGAACCTGTATCTGGAACACACCACACTGAACCTGTATCTGGAACACACCACACTGAACCTGTATCCCAAACACACCACACTGAACCTGTATCTGAAACACACCACACTGAACCTGTATCTCAAACACACCACACTGAACCTGTATCCCAAACACACCACACTGAACCTGTATCTGGAACACACCACACTGAACCTGTATCTGGAACACACCACACTGAACCTGTATCCCAAACACACCACACTGAACCTGTATCTGGAACACACCACACTGAACCTGTATCTCAAACACACCACACTGAACCTGTATCTCAAACACACCACACTGAACCTGTATCCCAAACACACCACACTGAACCTGTATCTCAAACACACCACACTGAACCTGTATCCCAAACACACCACACTGAACCTGTATCTGGAACACACCACACTGAACCTGTATCTGGAACACACCACACTGAACCTGTATCCCAAACACACCACACTGAACCTGTATCTGGAACACACCACACTGAACCTGTATCTCAAACACACCACACTGAACCTGTATCCCAAACACACCACACTGAACCTGTATCTGAAACACACCACACTGAACCTGTATCTGAAACACACCACACTGAACCTGTATCTGAAACACACCACACTGAACCTGTATCTGAAACACACCACACTGAACCTGTATCTGAAACACACCACACTGAACCTGTATCTGAAACACACCACACTGAACCTGTATCTGAAACACACCACACTGAACCTGTATCCCAAACACACCACACTGAACCTGTATCTGGAACACACCACACTGAACCTGTATCCCAAACACACCACACTGAACCTGTATCCCAAACACACCACACTGAACCTGTATCTGAAACACACCACACTGAACCTGTATCTGAACACACCACACTGAACCTGTATCTCAAACACACCACACTGAACCTGTATCTGAAACACACCACACTGAACCTGTATCACAAACACACCACACTGAACCTGTATCTGAAACACACCACACTGAACCTGTATCCCAAACACACCACACTGAACCTGTATCTGGAACACACCACACTGAACCTGTATCTGAAACACCCACACTGAACCTGTATCCAAACACACCACACTGAACTGTATCTGGAAACACACCACACTGAACCTGTATCTGAAGCACACCACACTGAACCTGTATCCCAAACACGCCACACTGAACCTGTATCACAACCACACACACACTGAACCAGTATCCCAAACACACCACACTGAACCTGTATCTGAAACACACCACACTTAAACCTGTCTGGACACATCACCCGAAACCCAACACAACCCACCACTTAACCTGTATCTGAAACAGACCACACTGAACCTGTATCCACAACCACACCACCACTGAACCTGTATCCCAAACACACCACACTAACCTGTATCTGAAACACACCACACTGAACCTGTATCTGAAACACACCACACTGAACCTGTATCTGAAACACTCCACACTGAACCTGTATCTTCCAACACAACCACACTGAACCTTTATCTGAAACACACCACACTGAACCTGTATCTGAACCACACCACACTGAACCTGTATCTGAAACACACCACACTGAACCTGTATCCCAAACACACCACACTGAACCTGTATCTGGAACACACCACACTGAACCTGTATCTCAAACACACCACACTGAACCTGTATCTGGAACACACCACACTGAACCTGTATCTGGAACACACCACACTGAACCTGTATCTCAAACACACCACACTGAACCTGTATCTCAAACACACCACACTGAACCTGTATCTCAAACACACCACACTGAACCTGTATCTCAAACACACCACACTGAACCTGTATCCCAAACACACCACACTGAACCTGTATCTGGAACACACCACACTGAACCTGTATCTGGAACACACCACACTGTACCTGTATCCCAAACACACCACACTGAACCTGTATCTGAAAAACACCACACTGAACCAGTATCTCAAACACACCACACTGAACCTGTATCCCAAACACACCACACTGAACCTGTATCTGGAACACACCACACTGAACCTGTATCTGGAACACACCACACTGAACCTGTATCCCAAACACACCACACTGAACCTGTATCTGGAACACACCACACTGAACCTGTATCTCAAACACACCACACTGAACCTGTATCCCAAACACACCACACTGAACCTGTATCTCAAACACACCACACTGAACCTGTATCCCAAACACACCACACTGAACCTGTATCTGGAACACACCACACTGAACCTGTATCTGGAACACACCACACTGAACCTGTATCCCAAACACACCACACTGAACCTGTATCTGAAACACACCACACTGAACCTGTATCTGAAACACACCACACTGAACCTGTATCTGAAACACACCACACTGAACCTGTATCTGAAACACACCACACTGAACCTGTATCTGAAACACACCACACTGAACCTGTATCTGAAACACACCACACTGAACCTGTATCTGAAACACACCACACTGAACCTGTATCTGAAACACACCACACTGAACCTGTATCCCAAACACACCACACTGAACCTGTATCTGAAACACACCACACTGAACCTGTATCTGAAACACACACACTGAACCTGTATCTGGAAACACACCCACACTGAACCTGTATCTGAAACACACCACACTGAACCTGTATCCCAAACACACCACACTGAACCTGTATCTGAAACACACCACCTGAACCTGTATCTCAAACACACCACACTGAACCTGTATCTGAACACACCACACTGAACTGTATCTGGAAACACACCACACTGAACCTGTATCTGAACACACCCACACTGAACCTGTATCTCAAACACACCACACTGAACCTGTATCTGCAAACTCACACACTGAACCTGTATCTCAAACACACCACACTGAACCTGTATCTCAAACACACCACACTGAACCTGTATCTCTAACACACCACACTGAACCTGTATCTGAAACACACCACACTGAACCTGTATCCCAAACACACACACTGAACCTGTATCTGAAACACACAACACTGAACCTGTATCTGAGAACACACCACACTGAACCTGTATCTCAAACACACCACACTGAACCTGTATCTGAAACACACCACACTGAACCTGTATCTCAAACACACCACACTGAACCTGTATCACAAACACACCACACTGAACCTGTATCTGAAACACACCACACTGAACCTGTATCTGAAACACACCACACTGAACCTGTATCTGAAACACACCACACTGAACCTGTATCTGGAACACACCACACTGAACCTGTATCTCAAACACACCACACTGAACCTGTATCTCAAACACACCACACTGAACCTGTATCTGAAACACACCACACTGAACCTGTATCTCAAACACACCACACTGAACCTGTATCTCAAACACACCACACTGAACCTGTATCTGAAACACACCACACTGAACCTGTATCCCAAACACACCACACTGAACCTGTATCTGAAACACACCACACTGAACCTGTATCTGAAACACACCACACTGAACCTGTATCTGGAACACACCACACTGAACCTGTATCCCAAACACACCACACTGAACCTGTATCTGGAACACACCACACTGAACCTGTATCTCAAACACACCACACTGAACCTGTATCTCAAACACACCACACTGAACCTGTATCCCAAACACACCACACTGAACCTGTATCTGGAACACACCACACTGAACCTGTATCTGGAACACACCACACTGAACCTGTATCCCAAACACACCACACTGAACCTGTATCTGAAAAACACCACACTGAACCAGTATCTCAAACACACCACACTGAACCTGTATCCCAAACACACCACACTGAACCTGTATCTGGAACACACCACACTGAACCTGTATCTGGAACACACCACACTGAACCTGTATCCCAAACACACCACACTGAACCTGTATCTGGAACACACCACACTGAACCTGTATCTCAAACACACCACACTGAACCTGTATCCCAAACACACCACACTGAACCTGTATCTCAAACACACCACACTGAACCTGTATCCCAAACACACCACACTGAACCTGTATCTGGAACACACCACACTGAACCTGTATCTGGAACACACCACACTGAACCTGTATCCCAAACACACCACACTGAACCTGTATCTGGAACACACCACACTGAACCTGTATCTCAAACACACCACACTGAACCTGTATCCCAAACACACCACACTGAACCTGTATCTGAAACACACCACACTGAACCTGTATCTGAAACACACCACACTGAACCTGTATCTGAAACACACCACACTGAACCTGTATCTGAAACACACCACACTGAACCTGTATCTGAAACACACCACACTGAACCTGTATCTGAAACACACCACACTGAACCTGTATCTGAAACACACCACACTGAACCTGTATCCCAAACACACCACACTGAACCTGTATCTCAAACACACCACACTGAACCTGTATCCCAAACACACCACACTGAACCTGTATGCCAAACACACCACACTGAACCTGTATCTGAAACACACCACACTGAACCTGTATCTGAAGCACACCACACTGAACCTGTATCTCAAACACACCACACTGAACCTGTATCTGAAACACACCACACTGAACCTGTATCACAAACACACCACACTGAACCTGTATCACAAACACACCACACTGAACCTGTATCTGGAACACACCACACTGAACCTGTATCTGGAACACACCACACTGAACCTGTATCCCAAACACACACACTGAAACCTGTATCTGAAAAACACCACACTGAACCAGTATCTCAAACACACCACACTGAACCTGTATCCCAAACACACCACACTGAACCTGTATCTGAACACACCACACTGGCCCTGTATCTGGAACACACCACACTGAACCTGTATCCCAAACACACCACACTGGCCCTGTAATCTGGAACACACCACACTGAACCTGTATCTCAAACACACCACACTGAACCTGTATCCCAAACACACCACACTGAACCTGTATCTCAAACATACCACACTGAACCTGTATCCCAAACACACCACACTGAACCTGTATCTGGAACACACCACACTGAACCTGTATCTGGAACACATCACACTGAACCTGTATCCCAAACACACCACACTGAACCTGTATCTGGAACAGACCACACTGAACCTGTATCTCAAACACGCCCACACTGAACCTGTATCCCAAACACACCACACTGAACCTGTATCTGAAAACACACCACACTGAACCTGTATCTGAAACACACCACACTGAACCTGTATCTGAAACACACCACACTGAACCTGTATCTGAAACACACCACACTGAACCTGTATCTGAAACACACCACACTGAACCTGTATCTGAAACACACCACACTGAACCTGTATCCCAAACACACCACACTGAACCTGTATCTCAAACACACCACACTGAACCTGTATCCCAAACACACCACACTGAACCTGTATGCCAAACACACCACACTGAAACTGTATCTGAAACACACCACACTGAACCTGTATCAGAAGCACACCACACTGAACCTGTATCTCAAACACACCACACTGAACCTGTATCTGAAACACACCACACTGAACCTGTATCACAAACACACCACACTGAACCTGTATCACAAACACACCACACTGAACCTGTATCTGAAAACACACCACACTGAACCTGTATCTGAAACACACCACACTGAACCTGTATCTGAAACACACCACACTGAACCTGTATTTGGAACACACCACACTGAACCTGTATCTCAAACACACCACACTGAACCTGTATTTGGAAACACACCACACTGAACCTGTATCTCAAACACACCACACTGAACCTGTATCTGAAACACACCACACTGAACCTGTATCTGAAGCACACCACACTGAACCTGTATCCAGAACACACCACACTGAACCTGTATCTGAAACACACCACACTGAACCTGTATCTGAAACACACCACACTGAACCTGTATCTGAAAGCACACCACACTGAACCTGTATCCCAAAACACCACCACACTGAACCTGTATCTGAAACACACCACACTGAACCTGTATTTGGAACACACCACACTGAACTGTATCTCAAACACACCACACTGAACCTGTATTTGGAACACACCACACTGAACCTGTATCTCAAACACACCACACTGAACCTGTATCTGAAACACACCACACTGAACCTGTATCTGAAGCACACCCAACTGAACCTGTATCCAAACACACCACACTGAACCTGTATCTGAAACACACCACACTGAACCTGTATCACAAACAACCACACTGAACCTGTATCTGAAGCACACCACACTGAACCTGTATCCCAAACACACCACACTGAACCTGTATCTGGAACACACCACACTGAACCTGTATCTGAAGCACACCACACTGAACCTGTATCCCAAACACACCACACTGAACCTGTATCTGAAACACACCACACTGAACCTGTATCCGAAGCACACCACACTGAACCTGTATCCCAAACACACCACACTGAACCTGTATCACAAACACACCACACTGAACCTGTATCACAAACACACCACACTGAACCTGTATCTGAACACACCACACTTAACCTGTATCTGAAACACACCACACTGAACCTGTATCTGAAACACACCACACTGAACCTGTATTTGGAACACACCACACTGAACCTGTATCTCAAACACACCACACTGAACCTGTATCTCAAACACACCACACTGAACCTGTATCTGAAACACACCACACTGAACCTGTATCTGAAGCACACCACACTGAACCTGTATCCCAAACACACCACACTGAACCTGTATCTGAAACACACCACACTGAACCTGTATCTGAAACACACCACACTGAACCTGTATCTGAAACACACCACACTGAACCTGTATCACAAACACACCACACTGAACCTGTATCTGAAACACACCACACTGAACCTGTATCCCAAAACACACCACACTGAACCTGTATCTGGAAACACACCACACTGAAACCTGTATCTGAAGCACACCACACTGAACCTGTATCCCAAACACACCACACTGAACCTGTATCTGAAACACACCACACTGAACCTGTATCTGAAGCACACCACACTGAACCTGTATCCCAAACACACCACACTGAACCTGTATCTGAACACACCACACTGAACCTGTATCTCAAACACACCCAACTGAACCTGTATCTGGAACACACCACACTGGCCCTGTATCTGGAACACACCACACTGAACCTGTATCCCAAACACACCACACTGAACCTGTATCTTGGAACGCACCACACTGAACCTGTATCTCAACACACCACACTGAACCTGTATCCCAAACACACCACACTGAACCTGTATCTGGAACACGCCACACTGAACCTGTATCTGGAACACACCACACTGAACCTGTATCCCAAACACACCACACTGAACCTGTATCTGAAACACACCACACTGAACCTGTATCTGAAACACACCACACTGAACCTGTATCTGAAACACACCACACTGAACCTGTATCTGGAACACACCACACTGAACCTGTATCTCAAACACACCACACTGAAACCTGTATCTCAAACACACCACACTAAACCTGTATCTGAAACACACCACACTGAACCTGTATCTGAAGCACACCAACACTGAACCTGTATCCCAAACACACCACACTGAACCTGTATCTGAAACACACCACACTGAACCTGTATCTGAAACACACCACACTGAACCTGTATCTGAAACACACCACCTGAACCTGTATCAAACACACCACACTGAACCTGTATCTGAAGCACACCACACTGAACCTGTATCCCAAACACACCACACTGAACCTGTATCTGGAACACACCACACTGAACCTGTATCTTGAAGCACACCACACTGAACCTGTATCCCAAACACAACACACTGAACCTGTATCTGAAACACACCACACTGAACCTGTATCTGAAGCACACCACACTGAACCTGTATCCCAAACACACCACACTGAACCTGTATCTGGAACACACCACACTGAACCTGTATCTCAAACACACCACACTGAACCTGTATCTGGAACACACCACACTGGCCCTGTATCTGGAACACACCACACTGAACCTGTATCCCAAACACACCACACTGAACCTGTATCTGGAACACACCACACCTGAACCTGTATCTCAAACACACCACACTGAACCTGTATCCCAAACACACCA